>QAOC01012062.1:383591-417525 GCA_003255005.1 Begonia fuchsioides | reverse complement strand
CAAATATCTCGCGGGACAAACAAAATACATTCAAATTTCCGCAATTTCCAGCAGTAAACGAATAACATGTTCTCTGGAAATTTGAGAAATTTCCAGCAGTAAAAATGGAAAAGACCTAAATTTCAGCAATTTCCAGCAGTAAACGAATAACATGTTCTCTGGATTTTTTATATGTTTTTGAATTTTCAGCAGCAATTTCAACAATTTCCAGCAGCAATTTCAGCAATTTCCAGAAATTTGAACATGTTCTCTGAATTTTCGATTACGATTTGTTATATCAAAACACCTAAACTATACATGAATCACGAAATTGGACAAACATTATGCAAGAGGGAAAAGCCAAAGCAGAAAAATGGAAAAGAGAAGTGATCCCGAACCTGAGAGCCGAGCGGGTTGAGTCGCCGAGAGAGATGAATCGCCGAGAGTCGAGAGTCGAGCGCAGAGAGGGACGTTCGCCGGTGCCGGTGGGAGATGAAGTGAGCCTCAGAGGTAAGAGGCGAGGCGCAGCACGGCAGACGCGAAGTCGTCGAGAGGGATGGAGGCCGAAGGCTGGAACTGGAAGTCGGACGAACGAGAGGAGAGGAATTAGACTTTTAACGTATTTAAACTAAAAGACAACGTGCCGGTTTAGTGGTCTGGTCCGGTTTTAATACATTAAAACCAGAACCGGACCACGAATAATCGGTTTTAAGCCATTATGACCAAAACCGGACCATGAGAACTCTATAACAGACCAGAACCGGACCAAATGTGCCGGTTCTGGTCTGGTTCTCTGGTCCGGTTCGGTTTTGGACATCCCTACTATTTGGGAACTTTTCGAGTCAAATCGGTGTAATGGAAAGCTTAATCTCACGATTAATGCGATCAAAAAGCTGACAAAGAAGTTGACTGAGCTAACGTTGAAATTTGTCCAAATTGCCCTCAGATGGAGAGAAGATTGCAGCATCTTTATCTGAAATCGAATTAAACTCTCCTCCAGTTTTACCATTTCGACCAAATCAGTCTTTAAGTGAAAGAAAAATGAGGAAGAAACAAATGTTGTCAACTTATCAAGAAACAATTGAGCTTAAGCAAGCGATATTTGAGCTCGAATGGAAGTAGGACCTGCTCCAATACTAGAGAGAGATGTTCGTCTACAGAAAAATCCTGGGTATCAGCTAGTTTTGGCAATCTAGCCGGTTAGTCGAGCCTGCCGAGCCAAACGAGGCGAGTATGCCGAGCCTGTCGAGCCTATTCAAACCGGCTCGATTGAGCTTTTTTCAAAAAAAATTGGCTCAAGCCTAAACGAGCGAGCCAATCCGAGCCAGTCAAGCCTAAACGAGCCGAGCCAAACGAGTCCAACATAGAAATTTTGTTTTCGTATATTGAAGTTTTATAACTTTTCGTATTATGTAATTTTAAATTTTGATGAAAAATTTATGCTTATTGTTTTTTTCAATCCAAAAAAAAATTTACATGATAACGTTTGTATGTATCGCCTCTATTATGCCAAAGAAACACGAAAACAATAGCATCGAATCAATATCTCAACGAAACTCGAAAACAATAGCATCGAAACATCGAATCAATAACATTAAACATATATAACATCTTATTTGAAATCAATTCGTGAAAGAGTTAACAATTAATAATCATTCATTATGTCAAATAAAAAGTGAAATAAGTTATAAAAAAGTCTTCCAATTGTTCGAAAAGATTACAGAAAAACAAACATACTTCACAGAGGGATCGTCCGATGGAGGTGGAGCAATTGTGGGTGTGGCCTCCGGCGAGATGGTAAAAATTCCAGCCTAGTGTCGATTTTGTGCCTCGTCGAACCGCCGATCTAATGTTGATTGCGGGCATCCATCGTGTCAAGCCGTCGGTGGATTCTATCAAATGAATTCTCCAAAAATTCCTGGTAGTCGTGCAAAAACGCCTTGATCCGGCGGGTTGTTGATAGACGATGATGACTAACTGCTTCAGCTTGTTGTTCTTGGTCTTGCTCAGCGCCCTCGTGCTGGAGTGGCTGTGATGTCGCCTCGCAATGTACTGCGAGGAATTCGCTTAAAGCTTGGATTAATGTATTGTTGTATAAATGTTACGGTTCCTTCGTGATCAAACATTGAGAGATGTAACTCTCGTTGTGCCACATATTTGACAGCACATTCTCACATTCTATCATGCGAATAAACAAAATTTCAGTACCAAGAGTGTTTAATTACAATTGCATACGATCTTTCGAGTGCAAGTGCTCGTGATATTTTTTGTAATGTCGATTCATTGTGCTAGTGGTGAATAGATAAACATAATGATTGACACAATAATTGCATTGTGCCATATTTTCTATTTTCGTTCCTACGTTCATTTCTACGATTTCAAAATATTTCTAAATTTTCGACGTTTTCGATTTCTTGACTCGAGGGGCAGATTTGGATACTTGTGCAGATGTGTGTGTCAATCCGATGGAAAATGCCGGATTCATAGGTGCCTTCTTGCACCTCATCGTCGAAAGATGAAAACGTTTCGAATTCTACATATTTAGGTGGTGAATCCATAACAAACAATGAAGTATTTTTTAAAAAAATTTTACTTTGATACCATTCACTTATTTGTTGATGATTGTTAATGGAAGCGTAGAACGATCAACAGCTAGAAAGCTTTTGAGCGCGATGACTTGCAGCGATTTGCACAGAGAGTTTCGGGTAAGAAATTCTCGGCTAACTCCTGCAATTTATAGAATTCCCTCATAACAGCTACCTCCGATCGACCTGCAGTATTTCCAAGGTCGACCGGATGTTTCCGTTGAATATGGAAATTCTAACCGTTACATTATATTGGTCGACTCTTTTTACAACGTCGGTCGACACTTTGTCGTCTACCGGTCGATCCTTTGATATCGGCGGTCGACACTTTCACTAACGACAATAATTTGCGGTCGACACCTATTTATACGGTCGACCTATAAAATTTAAAATATCGATTAGGTGTCGACCGCTGTTACACTAAGTGTCGACCGCACTACAGGTATTACGAGCCTACCGAGCCAGCTCGCGAGCTGGCTTGTGAGCAGGATCGGTTGGCTCGGTGTTGCCGAGCTCATGAGCCAGCTTAACCGAGCTGACATGCCGAGCTCGGTACGGGTTCGAGCTTTGGCTCGAGCCAGGCTCGACTCGACACTATAGCAAAATGAGCCGGGCTCAGACTGCTACAGTGCCGACCCGGCCACTCGAATGACACCTCTAGTATCAGCAAAGGAAGGGATGAAATCCGCCATTAAACTAATGGTGGGTAGAAGAATTTTATTGACAGATTTCAATGGAAAAATGTAAAAACTTTGAGGTATCATTGAACATAATTAAAATTTTAAAAGATTATTTAAAAATCATATCAAATTTGAGGAAGTCTGATAATAATTACTCTTAAAAAACATTAAGCAACTATACAAAATATCCAATAAACACTAAAAATTAATATACTGAAAACAAAAGCAGAATAATCAGAATTTTAATATATGAATCAATTACAAAACCATTGAAATAAAAATACATCACAAACAAAAAATATAGCACATATAAAATAATAAAAGACACATAACCCTTCAATTACAAAAATTAAAAATAAAACTCGTAATATGAATTATGACACAAATATTTCAAATATTAACACATATAACAGCTTGAATAAAAATATAAGAATTCAATGCCAATGATTAGAAAACACATAATATAAACACAAGATATATCAAAATCAAATCAAAATGCATAACGGAAACATTACGTGTATACAATCAAAATATATAACATAAAAATTGATAATATAACTTTATATGACAAAAAAATGAATATAACAATACACGTAACCGTTTAAAAAAGAGTAATTATCAAAGAACATCATATAGTTACAGATGTTTTTAACCTATTGGCACCTCAAAATATATCATTTTTACAACTAACAGTTTAAGCTTCTAATTTATTAATTAACATTGTTAAAGTTTAGACGATTATCAATCGATTCTTTATCATGAAATCTAATTTAATTAAACCTCTTTTTATAATTTCATTTGAAATTTTTTTTAATATGTTCTCGATGTGGATGCTCGAAAATGAAAAATTAGAATGAAAATAAAATCAAAACTATATTATAAGAAGATGCATAATAATAATAAAAAATTAGTCTTATGGCGCCCGTTTATAAAACTTTAAAGTCATACTTCAAAATATATTTTGATAAAATTAAAAAAGATAAACTCCATTGGATACCTTGTACTTCTTGGGGGTCTTCACCGCACACCTAAATCAAATTTTTTCGTCATCCAACCTATTAAACGTTTGATAAATTATTTGTGACACCTCTATCAAATTTTTCTGTCACTCAACATTCTAAACGTTTGATAATTTCCGTGTGACATAGATTAAATTTTTCCGTCACTCAACATTCTAAACATTTGATACTTTGCATGTGACACCATCTATCGTTTAACGCCATCCCTTGACATCCCCTCTCCAAATCACAATCTCAATTTCAACTTTCCCCAAATCTCTTTCTTTCAATCCCTGCACACTAGTATTCTCTTTTAATTGTTTTTATACTGGTATTCTTTCTTATAGTTTCTCTGATTTTATTTGAAATGCATATATTTGCTTGATTCTGCTTCTAGTCTTCTTGGATATGTTTTTCATTTATAGTTTATTTTGTTTTAATTTTTTATTTCTATTAATCTAGCTATCAAGATGTATCATTATGGTTCATTTTTTTTAATCAAATTCTCTTATTTTTGGACATTTTGGATCCTAGTTTGAAATTTTTTTTTGTTTCATTTTATCTGAATACATCAATGCTATGACAGCAGATATGTGCTTCAATTTGGATATAACATTAGAATAACTAATGTCAAAGCAACTTGTATTTATATTTCCGATCAAAAAGGAATAAATCTTTATTTATTGAGTTCCAGTTCTACTTCGATGTCATTTTGTGATTGCTATTATGCTTTCTCTTCCAAAAGTGATAGTCATCGTATGATTTTAAATGGTTGTTGATATTATTATTTGATCTCGTTGGTGTTGTTGGATTTAATTTTAATTTAGGTGGACCTTATTGGTGTTCTTAGTTAACTTGGAGTGGTTGAAAGAGAGAGATTTGGGGAGAGTTGAAATCAGGATTGCAATTTGCAGAGGAGGTGATGAGGGACGGTCTTAAACAATTTTTTACAGAGGGTATCACTCGTAAATTATCAAACGTTTAGAGTGTTAGTTGATGAAAAAATTTGATTGGGGTGTCACATGCAAATTATCAAACGTTAAGGGTTTTGGGTGATGAAAATTTTGGTTAGAGTATCACACACAAATTATCAAATGTGTAGAGTATAAGATGACATAAAAATTTGATCGAGGTATCACGTGAAGAGCCCTAAAAGTACAAGGTGTCCATTGAAATTTACTCAGTTAAAAATTATAAGTATCACTTGAAAAATATTCAAATGTGTTCATCAGAAATTACAAGTACTCACATTCAATCCCAAAGTTTAGAAAATACAAAAAATATATATATAGAAAAATTAAATAAAATAAACATAGTAAATAAGACAATATAGTTTTAACCCCTATAATACCAAAAATATGTAAAAAAAACAAATGCACAATCATTTAAACAAAAAACTACACTATGTAGGATCGTGTTTAACCTAAGTAGGGGGGTGAATTAGGTTAATAGATATTTTGTAAATTTAATACAAATTCTTCGTTTCTCTCTTTAAAATTTATTTATCTATTAAATAACTAGGCACAAACAATAATTAAATAGTTTAAGGGAAAGAGGGATAACACTGAGATTGTTAACGCGGTTCGGCCAACCTTGCCTACGTCCGCGCTTCAAGGTTCCTCCTTGAAGATCTTTCCGCTCTACCTCGAGCTTTACTATGATTGACTTCCGGGTGTCAATCAAACCTTACAAATGACTCTTCTTTCTGAGAGGCGTCACCCCTTTACAATTACTCACAAATAATAACTTGAAGTTTTTCGAGAATGATTTGAAAAACTACTCTCTCGATCACAATGAGAATGATCTTATATGATTTACAATGAGGAGAGAGTAAGAGAAAAGCTAACTAGAAATTTTGGCAGAGTTTGGACGTGCTTTTCTCTCTCGAAAATCGGCTTTTTCTTTTGGCTTCTCGTCTCCAATTTATAGATTTCCGTCTGTCAGACTTCGGAGCTGTCGACATATCTTCGAGGGCTGTCGACATAGAGATAGCCGTTAAGACTCATAAGAAAGTAGCCGTTGAAGAATTTTCCTGTCGTTGGTCTTGACCGGTCGACATGTCTTCGGAGCTGTCGACATAACTTCAGTATTTCTAAGTTCTTCGGTCGACATCTACTCTTGGTGGTCGACATGGAAAACTCTCTGTTATTTGGCCGGTCGACATAAGTTCTTTAACTGTCGACATAACTTCAGATTTCTTCTTCCGCTGGAAACTTGAACGGTCGACAGATGTTCTTAACGGTCGACATACAATTTGTCTCTGGATTACAGGCGGTCGACATAAGTTTTGTCCGGTCGACATACGATCCAATGTCTTGATCTTTAATTGTCTTCAACCGGTCGACATACTTGATAGACGGTCGACATATGATTCTTCTCTGGACTTTAAGCGGTCGACATAAGTTGCGTCCGGTCGACATACGATCCAATGTCTTGAACTTTAATTGTCTTCAGCCGGTCGACATACTTGATAGGCGGTCGACATATGATTCTTCTCTGGTCTTTGAGCGGTCGACAGAACTTATTACCTGTCGACATAAGTTGCTTCTTCGACCCTTCTGTTATCCGTTCGGTCGACATATTGAGCAGTTCGGTCGACATACTGCTGCACTTGCTAGACTTCAATTTTATCTTTCTTACATAATTAACATAGTTATCATAAAAAATAATTGATTGCTTTAAAACCTTTTAAAGCCAACACACTAGTACATTTAAAGCTATGACAATACATTGAATGGAAATAAATAATATCCACGAAATAGAATAAAAATACTTAACTATAACAACAATATAAAATATATAAGATGCAAATTTTTTTAAAATATAAGATGATTATCAATTAACACTTTAAAGTATTATTTTTAAAATAACATCTTAAACTTTCAACAAATTAAAGTATGAGTGTATTTTAAATTAACGCAGTAGACTTCAAAATTTTATTAACAAACAACTCAATATCAAATTTTTGTTATTATGCATCTTCATACGATTCATATTTAATTATTTTTTTTCATTTTTAAGCATCCTAATTGATTATATATAATATTTAAAAAATTAAAATTAAATTATAAAAGAGACTTAATTAACTTAAATTTCACAATAAGCTATTGATTGATAATTGTCTAAAATTCGAGGTGCTTATTGATAAATTAAAAATTTAAGGTGTCAGATGAAAAACAATCATAATTCGTTGTATCAATTAATATAATTAAAATTTTATTATTTTAGTTGTAAGGTGTTTATTTATAATACTCAAAAATAGAAAAAAATGAAAATGTAAGCATATCGAAAACATAAAAAAAATATCAAAACAATACAAATAAAATAAATAAACAGATTAAAAAAATCAAAATCAAGTACATAATTAAGAATTTCTAAAATTGAAATATATAAGAATGACATAAAATAAAACTAATAAAATTTTAAATCAAAATATAGCATTAAATTAAAAATAAATAATAACACAAATCAAATCTATAAATAAAAACAAACAAACAAACATTTGTACATAAATAATAACAAAAACCATTGAAACTAAAATATATTAGAGTAAAAATAATTTTTGGGCCTGAGTTTTCGTAAAATATACGAAATCCGGCTTGAGTTTTCGGAAAACAAAATTTGGGCTCGTCGGACGAATAAAATTCGTCTGGTATGCGTCCGAGTGAGGCATGATCGACGAATTTTGGACGAATGAGGCAAGAAATTCTGCCTCATTCGTCCAAGTGAGGCATGATCGGACGAATGAGGCAAGAAATTCTTACCTCATTCGTCCGAGCTTTGCCCCATTTGTCCGATATGCGTCTGATAGCCCGAAAAAACTATAAATTCGACGTTCTTTGTCATTGAAAATCACACTTCAAAAAAATAGTTATATATTGGCTATAATGGGTGGTAGCTCGAGCAACTGGTGGTTAGAAGCGACGAATAACGAAGAAGATGAAGCAGAAGAAAGTGAATCAAATATGAATTGGGTTTACGAACCTAATGCATATGTCCCCCATTTGCAACCTTTTGATGGTGGATATGATGTAGAGGTTCAATCTTTCTCAGATGGAGCAAATATGATGGCTTTGGCTACGTCACCTGAATCAGACAAAGAAGATGCTGCCGAAGTTTTGAGCTTGCCAACGGCGGCCGAGAGCGAGCTTAATTTTGGTAAAAGGTACCATTCCGTTAAAATTTTGAAAGATGAAATAACGAACAATGCATTATTAAATGGATATGGGATACCTTTCAAAAGAAGCGATCCAAAGAGACTAACAGCAATATGTATAGAGAGATGTTCATGGCGTCTTCATGCTTCAAAGATACATGGGGAAGAAACAATCCAAATTAAAACTTTGATAGTCATACTTGCGCTCGAGTATTGGAAAATCGACTTGCATTGGCAAAATGGGTGGCGGCCACATATCTCGACAGGTTCAAGAGTCAGCCTATGTGGGAAATCTCATCTATTACTGAGACGGTATGTAAAGATCACAATGTTATCATAACTTCAGGTATTGCAATTAACAGTCGCCTAGAAGCGCGACGTTTGAATGAAGGATTTGGCGAAGAATAATTTCAATTTCTTCGACAATATGGAGATAAGCTCCTGAGGTCCAACCCTGGTAGTGGGATTGGCATACAGTCAAAAGTATTGTAAGACGCAGGTGAAGGAGCTGTCTGTGAGTTTGAACGAATATATGTATGTCTTTTTGCATGCGTGAGAGCAATTGTCGAATTCGCCAGACCAGTCTTATGTTTGGATGATTGTCACTTGAAAGGTGCATGTCCCGGACATCTTCTAACGGCCGTCGGTATTGACTCTGACAATGGACTCTATCCTATTGCATATGCAGTAGTGGAGTCGGAGTGCAGAGATTCATGGAGTTGGTTTCTCGAACAGCTAAGACAAGATGTTAACAGTTCAACCGGATTTGGGTGGACTGTAATATCAGACAGACAGAAAGAACTTGTCAATGGAGTTCAAGAGAAGCTTGGTGATGCAGAGCATAGATTTTGTCTGAGACATCTATATGCCAATTTCCAGAAAAGCTTCCGTGGACAAGTATACAAACAGTTTTTATGGAACGCTTCACATGCCTCGACCGAACCCGAGTTCGAACGCCATATGACACGGTTGCACCGTCATAACCCGTTGGCTGCTGAATATTTAAGAGCTATTCCAAAAGAAACATGGGCAGCACATGCCTTCTCGTCGAACTCAAAATGTGAAATGAGTTTGAATAATCTCAGCGAGGTGTTATTCTCGCAGCTAGAGACAAACACATCATCACAATGTTGGAAATGATACGTAAATCTATAGCTGTTCGTATTGTGAAAAGACACGAGACGATGCTTCAAAGTTCGGATATGCTATGCCCAAAAATAATTCAAATCTTAAATCAAGCGACCCGAGAGGCGAGGAATTGGAGTGTCGTGTTTTCCGGAAATGTCATGTTTGAAGTTAGCAATGGCAGGAGGCAATTTATCGTCAATATGGAACTCAGAATTGCAACTGTTATAGATGAGAACTGACAGAGGTTCCGTGTGTCCATGCTATCTCCACTATGCAGTGGATGCGCGTGCCGATCGATCAATACATACACCAATACTATCATCGGGAGACGTACGTGAGGATGTATTTATACTATATTGCACCGATTGCTGAACATGAGATGTAACCGTCAAATCCTGGAAGATATGGTACATTGATACCACCAGCAGTTAGGCGCAGACCTGGTCGACCGAAGAAGAAAAGAACAAAAGACGTCAATGAGACCCAACGTAGCAGCACTTCCATAAGTCAAAGAACCGGCACCGTGCAATGTGGTACCTGCGGTAGGAGTGGACATAATAAGAACTCATGTCCTGGAAGAGCCTCCACCTCAGGCGCTCGACGATCTGCCGTTGAGGAAGACATGTTCGTGGGCTCGTAGGCACACAAGAGTCACAAAATAATCCACGAGAATCAAAACCCGTCCAAAATCGAGAACCACGTAGAAGGTGGCCAGCCTGGCCGAGATGGACAAGACAATAATATGATAAATATATTATAACGTTGAAGAAAAAATATGTTCATTACAAATTTAAAAAAAGTACAATGATTCTCTAAAGGAAAAAAAGTACAATAATTATGACAAAGTAACTAAAAATCGCCACAATCTGGTGGGAGCTGTGGAGAATCCTGGTCAAAAGGAGAAACTCAAAACATCCCGGCCGTATCCAGCGTCTGACGCATCTCGTCCACTGTGCGCTCAATCCTGTCTATCCGCTGCATATGCGTGTCATGATAACTGTCCATCCGCTGCATCTGCTCGGCATGGTAACAGTCCATCCGCTGCATCTGCATGGTATGAAACAGGTTCATCTGCTCCATCATAAGTGTCAACGTTGGCTCATGATACGAGGTCTGCAGTATCTGACTACTAGAAGGGTCGGAAGGTCTTGACATCTCACCCATCGAAAGTGCAGAAGGTCCTGGCATCCCACCAAAAGACGGTCATGTCAACGGGAGGAGTTAGCATCTGGGTAAAATCTAGCGGATCATCTTGAGCGGGAAGATCAACATCCAGATCGAAGTGCATCTGGGCTGCTGTTGTGTCCCTCCTGTCCACCCACGTATCGCCCACCTCTATCAAACTCATCCTCCCAAGTTGACGACGATCGAAAGCATCATGGACCCGGGGCTCCCTCATCACCTCACCCCGAGGAATCCGTCCACATAGTACGGAAATGAGTTTTGTAATCAAAACTTCATACAAGAGGTTTTTCTTAAACCCGTATGCAAGGGAACGAAATTTGCCACGACGTCCTGCTACCGACAAAGGCGAATCAGAAACTCCAACTTTCGAGGGCTAGGATGATCTCTCATCATCATCGCGGTGTTGTCCGACGATTCTAATGCGTTTTCCACGACCAAAGTTCATTTTTGCAAAAATATGAAAATTTTGGCAGAGCTTCGCTAAGACTTCCGAAAGGTAAAAAAATAGGAAACTTAGCCCAAATTTATAGATTTTGGGCCCATCGGACGCATCCTTGCCTCACTCGGACGAAAGAATGCGTCCGAGTGAGGCATGATCGGACGCATATCGGATGAATGAGGCAAAAATTTCTTACATCATTCGTCTGATCATGCCTTACTCGGACAAATACCAGACGAATATCGAACGAATGAGGCAAGAAATTCTGCTTCATTCGTCTGATCATGCCTCACTCGGACGAATGAGGCAGAATTTCATGCGTCCGACGAGCCCAAATTTTGTTTTCTAAAACCTAGGCCCGTATTCGCCTATTTTCCAAAAACTTAGGCCTAAAAATTATTTTTACCCAATACATTAACATTATTCATTAAAATAGTCGTATAGTTATCCAGTGTTGATCAACCTTTTTGACTGGTTCCAAATCATCCTTCACAGTGTGAGTATCAACGTGGATAGCTACGTGTGGAACACACACTTCCTCCTCCAACCACTAAGTAGAGGACCGCAGCACTGGCTGAGGGTTCCACCATGGAAACTTCACTTTTTATCTGCAAAAACTTGACCGCAAGGTCGAAAGATTGTCACGACTTGTGAGGTTATAAAAGAGAGACGATTAGAATAGAGAGAGCTTAGAAGAATGTGTTAACGAAAAGTGAGTGCGAAGAGAGAATTTATGAATATCTATCGGCTAAAAAGAAGTGTCTGAGTTGTTTGTATTTACTCAGTTTTCAATACTGTCCAGACCCATGGCCGTCTTCTTCTCCAACTAGCTACGAGCTGGAGATATGGAGCTATTTTTCCCGACTAGCTTTGCTAGCTGCAGCAGCTTTGGAGCAACAGTTGGTGATCGTTGCTCCCATTGCACATGCAAAGGGCAAATGATTGTTGTTTTTTCATTCTCCATACACACAACATTTTTTGACACATTTTTACCAACATCGCCTCTAGTCTTTCTACCATGGCAAGTGCAGGTGGACGAGCCTACGATAATCGACAAGGAAGACCTGAACCGGACCATGAGGAGACAGTCTATGGATGATGGATTGAAAAGTTACCGTGCTACAAGACCAACAACGAAAAGACAACATAGTACAAGAATTTAAAAATTTTGATGTCGACGGTTAGATTTCCACTTTTATTTGTAATTATATATTTTATGTTTATATTTTTTTGTTACATGATAATTTTGACCGGTTGCACATAATTGACATTTAGATGGTGTCCACATAATTAAAATGTATCTAATTGTAGTGATATAATTGTCAATATTTAAATAAAACATATACATATTTCTTTTATCCATCTTCAAAAATTTATTAATTATATTAAATTTTAAATTGACAAACAAAATTTAATTAGACAACTATAAATTGAGAATAATCTATAATATTGAGAATAATCTATAAAATATTTACAAAAATATATTAAATTTGAGTATTTATTGGTTCAATAAGGTTGACTCGTTATAGCTCATGCCTCGTGACCTAGCTTGGGTTGAATTTAAAAAAAAACTCGTTAGGCTCGAGAAGCTCATTAGGCTGAACTCGTGTGAAGTTAACCTTCTTTATCTCTTAAATTAGGTGTAATGAAATAAAAATTAGACTCTTTTGATTGCATATGCTTATTAATATATAATAACTACAGTTCATTTAGTTCATTATTAAATTGTTTTTCACAAAATATATATTTCATATGTGTCGATGTTACTAATACCAATAATTCTGTCGCAGAAAGGGGCGCGACCATGGGACTGAGTAAACATGGAAGTTGTTCGCACGAAAATGTAATCGCTAAAACGCAAGTGCATGTGTCGCAACGTAGTAATAAAAATATCGATCCCACGAAGACAAGTCAAATCTCTAATTTAAAAATTGAATTGCAAAGTATTATAAAGAATAAAGAATAGCATTAAAGGTTTGATTTTTATATCTATCTTCTACTCCTAGATTAAGCAATTAATTAAATTATCTAACTAATATCTTAAATTAAGCAGAAAAGTAAAGTTGGTGGTCGAATTGAGAATTCATAAGAATCTCGACTAGGACTTTCCGTAAATTAATTTACTTGAACTGCCATCGGTGGGTACTCCAACATTAGTCAAGCATCAGTTTAGTTCCGGTCCGAATACTAATAAATCGGGGCTGGTGTTGCCTCTATGGTTGGGTTTAAGAACAAGTTCGATTTGACCGTATTAGGTTGGAATAAACATGATGAAAACACTCATAGCTAAACTGTGTCACTCGTTTAAACCACCTAATAGTTTTAATACACGTGTATTGTCGTGTTGCCCTAAGTAATATCAATGCAAAGCAATAATTACGTAAACAACACTTAGCAATCGTGCAAGGGTGTATTGTCGGGATTGCTCGAGAAATAATCACACAAAAGCAAAGATACATAAGCTCTTATTAAAACGAGTTCTAAAAGATAGCATGCAATTTCATTAAGCAAATCAATATATGAAAAATTCTAATTTTAATTCAAACAAAATAGTTCTACAATAAGTATCAGGAGTTCATATAATTCACGGAAGTTTAAACAAAAAGCAAAGGGAGAGAATTTTGGTCCTCGCCGTCGAAAACCTCTTCCTCGAATTTACCCCCGAAGCTTGATCGTGAATCCTAATCTCCAATTCTAGCACACCCAATCCATGGTATTCTCGTTCCTTTATGTAGACTACGTGCAGCTCGAGCAGATTTGGGAAGCTATTACGATTTGGAGGAAGATCTGAGTCAGTTTGGAAAGAGGTTGAGAATAGGAAAGATTTCCAAATCTTCAAAGATATTCTTGTTTCCAAATTTGAATTTGAATTGATTCTTCCTTCTTTTTGTGATTCTTTCAGCCTTTATCTACATTAATCTTCTGCAATTGCATGGAAATAAAAATCATGTGATAATAAAAATATACAAAATATCGGGCAAAATCATGTAAAAATAGTGTCACTGATGTTGTGGGCATCGCTGCAGCATTATCTCTAAAAATCTATTTATTTCAGTTGAATCATTATTGATTCCTAGTAATTTGACTACTAAAACCTCGTGAATATTAAGTCTTTTTGAGACTTAACACATCCCTAAACTTAAGCTATTGTTTGTCCTCGAGTAATGTCAATAAACAATCATAACAATTTTACGATTTTTCCACAAAAAGACCAAACTCGAGACAAATAATCACAAATGCATGACTTTCCAACTCCTCTTAACTTCATATAACTTCTCGATAGTATGTCCTCCAAAGTGAGTGTGTGTACTTATTACTATGAACATTAACCTTCCCAAAAATCATAAGTTTCATCTCATAATGCTAAAATCCTCAATTCTTTATGTTAGCTTTAAAAGTGTGTTTAAAGTAATCAATTGTTTTTTATGATAACTATGTAAGATGAGCGTGAAAGATAAAATAAACATCTTACAAAGCTTAAATTAGACTTATCCATTCATGAGAAATACCATCTTTGAAGGGTACAATTAAAGTCTAACAATTTATTTAAGTGCTGCAGCAATTTCATATATATATGCAGTTTGTATTGTCCCTTAGCTTGTTTGTGTCGACCCTTGTACAATCCAGAAACTTAGCATTCTTAGTTTGTGTCGACCCATAGATTTTGTGTCGACCCTTGTACAATCCAGAAGCTACCCCTAGTGTTGATTGTGTCGACCCCTAGAATGTTTGTGTTGACTCTTGTTCAATCTTTCCGATTGTGTCAACCCACTCATAAATCGAACCCTTCCTGCATTTAACATGTCGACCCAACCCCTTTTGTGTCGACCCCATCCGAACTTGTGTCGACCCAAGCTTTTCCAGAGATGAATCGTTTAGTGTTTGTGTCGACCCCAACAGTTATTGTGTCGACCCCAGATTTCCAGAGAAGGATTCTTCAAGGTTGTGTCGACCGCACAAACATTGTGTCAACTTTAACAATTTCCAGAGAAGATTTTGTGTCGACCCCAACAGCATTTGCGTCGACCCAATTCAGCAGATCAGCACCAACGGTCAGAATATTCTCAACGGCTATATTCTTGATGTGTCTACCGGCTAGTGCTTGTGTCGACCCCAACAAGATTTGTGTCGACCCAATTGGACAAATCAGCAGCAAATCTATAAATAGATGAAGCGATCTCATTTGAAGTAGGAGATTTTTGACGAAGAGAAATCATGCCCAAACTCTGCCAAATTTATTTTCAAATATCTCTCTTACTCTCTCATCATTGTATTCATCTTTGATCATCATTCTTGTGATCGAGAGAGTCGGTTTAGAAACCGCAAACTCCCTAAACACTCGTGTTGAGGAATTCATTGTAAAAGGGGTGACGCTCCTTCAAGAAAAGAGTCATTGTAAAAGGGGTGACGCTCCTTCAAGAAAAGAGTCAAAAGGTTTGGTTGACACCGTAAGTCAATCGGAGTGGAGCTCAAGGTTTGAGCGAGAAAGATCTTCAAGGAGGTACCTTGAAGCGCGGACGTAGGCAAGGTTGGCCGAACCGCGTTACCAATCCGGTGTCACTCTCTTACTCTAAACTCTTATTTATTTGTTTAAGTATTCTGCACTAGAGTTTAGAAATAACTAAACAATTCGCACGAACTTGACTTAGTAAACGAAAAAGTTTAGTTAACCTATTTCACCCCTCCCCCCACTTAGGTTAATCTAAATCCTACACTTTAAACATCGTTCAAATTCATACCTACCACGTACAAATTAAGCAAGATCCGAGCTTCATGACTTCAAGAGTGAGGACAATTTTTTGTAGGCTTTTGTAAATAAGCTACTTACGTTATCATACCACCCTTTATATAATTTTTTATTATTGATTCAGCCGAGGTGGTATTTCAAACGGGTAGCCCATTTAATTGCAACGGAGTTTTTCTCATTGTTCCTTTTATTTTTTTATCTCACTCATCGAGTATCCAAAAGGGTCACTCGAGATTTGAAAGTGGATTGAGAAATTGCAAATACACTTCACCGTTCATCCACGAAGTCTCGATGAAGTGTCACTCAACGATCATCTACGAAGTCCTGAAGAGTGATAATCCACGAATGTTGTAATTGTCCTTATTTTCGGACTTTTTTTTCACATGCCTCATTTTTTTCTTTTTTTCTTCCCCAAACTTGTCACCATGTCACTCTTCACCTAAAAAATATATTTGTCCCAAGCATTTATTCGAGCTAAGTTTCAAAAATATCAAATTTAAACAGAACATGATAACTCTTAGAAAAATCAGGAAAGATGATGTTCAAAGTAACAATTTCATGTAAAGAGGATCTACTATGTTGAAGTGTCTCATAAATTAATTAGAGTTGAATTGCGTTAATAATTAACATCCATCAAGGGTTAGATAAATTAGGAAAATAAGTTTCATCATTAATCTATATGATTGTAAGCATTCTCGGCTATTCGGATTAAGGGAACTATTCATTATATATTTTTTTTATATTTCGGTACACCCCCATCCCCAAACTTAAATTCAAAAATGCCCTCATTGTCAAACCCAAAACAGTAACAGTGAACCGAAATTACAAAAAATAGAAGAGCAAAAAGGGTTAGAAGTAAACTCTCCTATGAAGATCTTTCGGATTCTCCATCGGTTGGGCTTCTTTGTGCGGCTTGATTCGGTAGTAGGTGGGCTTTTAGTTTCTCCAAAATATCTAGCATGAAGTGTTGCTGGATTTCTATATGGCTCAGACGAGTTTCTATGAGCTGTAGAATCGCAGAAACTCTGTCGGGAAACTGGGCTATTGGCGAGGCTGCAGCTCCGCGTGCAGCATCGGGGGTTGGTGCACTTTCTTCTTCATGATCTCTGCGATTCTCCTGTGAAATTCAAGCAATAGTAAAGGGAGTGATTGTACCTTTGTGCTGGAGTTTTCCATCTGTATCCAGGACTTGAACTCCCGCACCAATACAGAGATCGGAAATTAGTGAAGGGAAAAGGAATTGACTCCCCTTCTTCTTGGCGTTCGCGCAGATGCTTCGATAAATTATTCTCCCGACGTTGATAGGCTTGCCCGTCTGGATGAAAAACAGGAGGACGGCTCGCTCGTGAGTGACATGCTGCTCGTACGAGGAAGGGAGGATTCTAGATTTAGCAAAATGGTACCCGCATTTTGTGCCTGGTTTCAGAGATGCTCGTTAAATCATGAGGGCTCCTAGTTTTGTTAGTCGCCAAGTCGTTCCAGGCAGGGCCACTATGCTGAGTACGTCGGTGAGAAATTCTGGCAATGTATTCTCCGAGAAGAACTCGTCGGTATCTTATTGCAGCTTGTAAATACGATTGATGCTCTCCGGTGAAAATTGTACCATTTTGTGTCGAACCATAATTGATTCTGGCAAATCACCTGAAAAGTTAGCGTAAAATTCTCTTGCCAGAGTGGGAACTAGCTCTTCAGGCTAGGTATAGAAAACTGCCCAGTTTCAGCTTCTGATGGTTTTGGTGATGTACGTCGGATATTCTTTCAATGCGCTAGCTTCCAGTAGGAATCCTTTTTCATCTGCGAAGGTTCTTTTCTTGAAATGTAGCTCGAAGTCGAGGCGAGCTTCTTCGGAAATGAAGGCTGGCTTTCAATGATGTGCGGTGTCTGTGCTGCGGCTTTGGTCTTTGGTGCTGTCGGGATGGCTGGCACTGATTTTGGCAGGCTAGCTTTTGAGGTGCTCCTGGTTTCTCTTATGAAGGATACCTGAATGGGTACCTGAATTTCGGCAGCATTTCTGGAGCGCGTTGATCGGCTTGGTGGGCTGGATGATTTAGGTTCCAGAATCGAAGTAACTTCTCTAGTTCGCGGTGGAGGTGGAGTGGACTCCGGAGTTGGAGTAGCTTTTCTGGTCGGCGGCGATGGAGATACAGACTCTTTGGTTGCTCTTTTCTTTAGGATAAATGATATTGGAGTAACTGATTGAGGGGATGCTTCTCGTGCTGGCATTGTAATATTAGACCAGCCGCCCCATTTCCTTTTTCTAATTAACGGCACTGGAGTATCAGATTTTGTTTCCGAATCGGACGACGGAATGATAACTGGCACGTCTTTCTTTGGGGGTTACTCTCTGGCCGGGCGGCTAGCAATTCTGGCAGAGGTTCTAATAACTTTGCCTTTGGTCTTTGGTTGCGTCTGCCTCCTCTTAATCAGCGGTGGTGGGAAATTGGTTGTGACCCCGACAGTGTTCCCTGTAGAATTGGAGAAGGGAATGCAGTAGGATGTACCTCCGGAATTAGCTCAGAAAAGTGCCGATTATCTTTAGTCAGAGGTGTAAACTTTCTTCGTGCTGGTGGTTGCTGGGTTTTTAGCCGTCTGGTTGTCAATTTTTCCCGCCTCCTGGGAGGTGGTAACAGTGATGATGACCCTGATTCTGCCACGAGAGGGTGTATATCTTCCACCACCGTGTCCTTCCATGGTAGATAGAGTATTGGTGCAGGATCCATCGGCAATTTTCTCTCTGCGAAGTCTGGGTGACGCTCTGGTCTTTTTCCGAATGTTATGGCTCTGCTTGCAATTTAAGGATGAAAAGAGGTGGTGAAAGTTAAATTTCAAATCTCTCTTAATCGCTTTCTTAGAAAACCGCAACGGTAATTTTAATCTTTTCCCCTTAGGGTTCCGCCTACTCAATTCTGATTGGACCGAGTTTTTCTCCCTTATCTCTTTTTGCTTCTCCCGATTCATTCTGGACATTCTAGCTATCAATGCTGTGACATCGACCACAGCATCAGATTATTCTACCTACAAGACAAAAACATAATTACTACTCTATCTAAATAACCAAACTAAAATAAAAATAAAAGGTTGCCTCCCTGTAGCGCTTAATTTAACGTCGTTAGCTAGAATTTTTTCTTCTTTTGTGCAGCAGCTTCTAAGGTTACGAAAACACATTCATCTTCCTTGCAGATTCGTTCGAAGATACGGCTTAATTCGTTGGGTGTTAACTTTGAAGCTCTTCTTAGCTTTCTCATCACGAAGTTTGATAACACCATTGGAATTTATAGCAGTGATCAAATATGGTCCCGTCCATCTTGATTTTAATTTTTTCAGGAAAATTTTCAACCTCGAATCATATAACAACACCTTTTGCCCGATGCTGAAGAATCGTTCTTGGATGTTTCTGTCGTGCCATCACTTTACTTTTGCTTTATAGATTTCTGCATTTTCATAAGAGTTGAGTCTAAATTCTTCTAATTCATCAAGTTGTAGCAGTCTTTCCTCTCCTGCAGCTTTTGCTTCCATATTTAACTTCGCAACCGACCAATACGCTGTGTGATAGCTCGACTGGTAAATGGCAAGGTTTGCCGAAGACTAGTCGGAATGGCGATGTTTCTATTGGAGCTTTGAAGGTCGTCTGATATGCCCATAAAGCGTCTGGTAATTTCTCAGCCCAGTCTCTCCTTCCAGAATTAACAACTTTTTCCAGTATTTTTTTGATTTCCCAGTTGGATACCTCAGTTTGCCCATTCCCTTGTGGGTGATATGGTGTGGTAATCTTGTGTTTGACGCCATATTTCTTCAATAATTGCTTAAATTTTTTATTGCAAAAGTGAGTTCCTCCATCACTAATGATTGCTCTCGGCGTGCCGAATCTCTTAAAAATATTCCGATGTAAGAAACGAGTGCCAACTGTTGCATCATTAGTGTGAAGAGCAATAGCTTCGACCCATTTAGATACGTAGTCAACAACGAGTAGGATGTACTGATTCCCATAGGATGAAGGGAAAGGACTCATGAAATCTATACCTCATACTGCGAACAGTTCGACTTCTAGGATATTCGTGAAAGGCATCTCATGCTTTCGTGAGATGTTTCCCATTCTTTGGCATCTGTCACCAGATTTTACAAATTCATTTGCATCTTTAAATAGAGTTGGCCAATACAGACCTGATTGGAGGACTTTAGCAGCTGTTCGGGTTCCTCTAAAATGTCCTCTGTATGGTGTTGCATGGTAGTGTTGTAGCATTAATGCAGCTTCTTGTTCTGGAATGCATCTTCTCACAATCTGATCCACACATTGCTTAAACAAATAAGGGTCGTCTCAATAATAGCTCTGAACTTCTTTAAGAAATTTCTTCCTCTATGATAGGTGTAATCGAAAGGGATGATCATGCGTGCTAAATAATTCACAATGTCGGCATCCAAGGAAGTGTCTCGGTTCTGAAAATTTGTTCGTCTGGAAAAGTTTCTGTAATTGCCAAGTTATCCCTCAGTGACTCCTCTTGCTCTAGCCGTGATAAATGATCGGCTACCTGATTCTCTGTTCCTTTTCTGTCAATAACTTCTAGGTCAAATTCTTGTAGCAGTAGAATCCACCTAATTAAGCGTGGCTTGACATCCTTTTTAGACATTAAATATTTGATCGCAGAGTGGTCAGTGTGCACTATTACCTTCACACCAACTAAATATTGTCTAAATTTTTCGAAGGCGAATACTACTGTCAATAGCTCTTTCTCAGTTGTCGTGTAATTCTGTTGTGCCTCATATAATGTCTTATTGGCGTAGTAGATCGAATGGAAGATTCAGTTGTGTTTTTGACCGAGCACAGCTCTCATCGTGTAATCACTAGCATCGCACATGATTTCAAAAGGTTTTGTCCAACCCGAAGCAACAATGATTGGTGCTTATGTGAGCTGGCGCTTTAACTCTCTGGGTTTCTTCCAAGTTCGAGGATCGGTGGAATCGAACTTGAAATTCTTTTCTGCAGCTCGGTTTGTTATTTTCTAATAAGAAGCATTCATTTTCCAAAATGGAAAAACAATCTTCAACTTCTACTGGGCACTTTAGTGCGTTCAGGACATTAAACATGACTTCTTCGTTGTTGACTCTCATTGTTAATTCTCTTTTTTCCACATCAATGAGAGTTATGCCTGTAGCCAGAAAAGGTCTTCCTAAGAGGATCGAGACCTCTTGATCGACTTCGCAATCCAGAATGATAAAGTCGACTAGGAAAATGAATTTTTCAACCTTTACTAACATGTTTTCAATCATTCATTCGGGATATCCAATGGATCTGTTAGCAAACTGAAGTGTCACTAAAGTTGGTTTTGCTTTTCCAACATCTAATTTCTTAAAAATTTACATCGGCATCAAATTAATGCTAGCTCCTAGGTCACATAGAGCTTCGCCAACGTATTGATCTCCTATTGTCCATGGGATCGTAAATTTACCAGGATCACGTAACTTTGGCAGAATCTTATTCTGAATAATGTAGCTGCATTCTTGTGTCATTGCCAAAGTTTCGTATTCATATATTCGTTGATTCTTTGATACAAGATCCTTCATAAATTTTGCATAGTTTGGCATTTGTTCCAAAGCTTCAACCAGTGGAATATTGATGTGTAGTTGCTTTAATACTTCCATGAATTTCCCAAATTGTTTGTCCTATGTTTGCTTCTGCAGTCTTTGAGGAAAGGTGGTGGAAGTCTTTCAACTGAAGTATTTTTCTTCTGATGCTGCTTTGATGCTACAACATTAATCGCAGTTTCAACTGTATTACTTTGTTCTGCAACTTCCTCCCTTTCAGCCTCTGTATTATTCTCTGTAACTTGTTTCCTAGGATTTATTTTAGGATCTTTCACAGTTTCCACTTCTCTGTCGTTGCGCAAAGTGATGGATTTACACTGTTCTTTTCCTTCTCGTGTTGGTGTTTCGGTGTTGCTTGGCAACATTCCTGATGGTCTATCCTTTAATGCTAGCGCGAGCTGACCCACTTCATTCTCCAGATTCCTATGAGATGCGAACTGATTCTGTAAGATCGCATTCATATTTTGCATCATCAGCTCGGATCGTTCTATAAATTCATTAACTTTCTGCTCAAATGGTTTAGATTGCTCAGGTTGCTGATGGCGGTTTTGTTGAGTATGAAATCCTTGGTTAAACCCTTGCTGTGCAGGTTGGAAATACTAATTTTGCGTTTGTTGTTGCTGCGTGTTCAGATTCTTGCGAGTGTTGTTGAGTGTAGTCATTTAAGCAGCTAGGGCCATCACTGGATCGAGATCTAAAATCCCAGGTTGGTTATTCGTCGATGCTCTCTTCGGTGCTGCAGCTCTCTCTGTCGGCCACTGATAATTGTTCGTAGCCATATTTTCCAGCATCGCAAAAGCTTTTGCGCATGATTTGGATAAAATGGCTCTGTTTGCTGATGCATCTAAAAGAGGTTCAAAGAGATCGAGTCTGTTTACCAGCTGGACCCATTTTTCAACACCATGATTCGGACATTGTCGTAATAATTCTTTGAACCTCTCCCAAGCTTCGTATAGGGATTCAGTGTCTTGTTGTCTAAAACTCATGATCTCCCCTCGCAGCTTTGCATTCTTCACCGGTGGAAAATATTTGAGTAGAAATTTCTTGGCTATATCTTCCCAAGAAACTATCTAATTTGGCAGTAAAGAATTTAACCATGCTTTTGCCTTGTCTCGGAGTGCATATGGGAATAGTTTTAATCGGAGAGTCTCTCGATTGACGGCTGAATCTTCGAACGAATCGCATAAGGATGTGAACTCCTTAATGAATGCGTTCGGTTCTTACCGATGGTTTGCAACATTTGGAACATAATCGGCTTCAATTCGCATCTCACTTCATTGTTTTCCGGTAAAAAAATTCCAGGATTTAACCGCTCCAAATCTGGATTTGCATAATCCCAAATTGGTCTTTCTTGTGCATGACCTTGGTTTGCTCGTTGGAATGCGTTTTGAGCCATTGGTTTTTCCTTCACCGCTCCGCTTTGATTTAAATTTTGGCGTCTTCTCTCTTGAAGCGTTCTTTCAGGTTCGGGGTTGTAAGGAATGAGCTTTCATTCCTCGTCGTTTTGCATAAGCACCTGAACAATTAAAAAGAACCCTAAAAACTCTCTATTTGTGAATTTTTAAAATTTTTAAAGTTATAGTTAGTTATATTCACAAACACTTCACAAAGAATTTTCCGTTGTCCCCGGCAACTGCGCCAAAAACTTGTTGGCACAAATATGTAATCGCTAAAACGCAAGTGCACGTGTCGCAACGTAGTAATAAAAATATCGAGCTCACGAAGCAAGTCAAATCTCTAATTTAAAGAATAAATTGCAAAGTATTATAAAGAATAAAGAATAGCATTAAATGTTTGATTTTTATATCTATCTTCTACTCCTAGATTAAGCAATTAATTAAAGTATCTAACTAATATCCTAAATTAAGCAGAAAAGTAAAGTCAGTGGTCGAATTGAGAATTCATAAGAATCTCGAATAGGACTTTCTGTAAATTGATTTACTTGAACTGCCCTTGGTGGGTATTCAGCATTAGTCAAGCATCAGTTTAGTTCCGGTCCGAACACTAATAAACCGGGGCTGGTGTTGCCTCTATGGTTGGGTTTAAGAACAAGTTCGATTTGACCGCATTAGGTTGAAATAAACATGATGAAAACACTCCTAGCTAAACTGTGTCACTCGATTTAACCACTTAATAGTTTTAATACACGTCTTAGCAACGCGCAAAGGTGTATTGTCGTGTTGCCCTAAATAATATCAATGCAAAGCAATAATTACGTAAATAGCACTTAGCAATTGCGCAAGGGTGTATTGTCGGGATTGCTCGGGAAATAATCACAGCAAAGCAAAGATATATAAGCTCGTATTAAAACAAGTTCTAAAAGATAGCATGCAATTTCATTAAGTAAATCAATATATGAAAAACCATAATTTTAATTCAAACGAAATAGTTCTATAATAACTATCATGAGTTTATATAATTCACGGAAGTTAAAACGAAAAGCAAAGGGAGAGAATTTTAGTCCTCGCTGTTAGGCCTTGAAAAGACCTAATATTTCACAGGATTTTATTGATAAATTTCTTGTGATCAGATAATGTTTTATTCAAAAATCATATTTTTAGGCAAATATCGAATAAATGCCACAACATCGCAACAGCATCTAAAAACGCAGATTTTACGTGATTTTTAACGATATTTCTAGATTTTGTATTTTCACAGTATTTTGTTCAGATGTAGTTGCCAAGTTTAAAGATGGATTGCAGTGCAAGAAAGAAGCTGGAAGATCACGGAATGAAAGAGAAAATCTCAACCAAAATAACCAATTTTCAAATTTGGAAACAAGAATATCTTTGAAGATTTGGAAATCCTTCATAATCTCAACTACTTTCCAAATCGATCCAGATCTCTCTCCAAATCGTAACAACTTCCCAAATCTGCTCGAGCTGCACGAAGTCTACATAAAGGAACGTGAATACCACGGATTGAGGGTGTCATAATTAGAGAAGAAGCTTGCAATCGAGCCCGGGCGTTAGATTTCTATGATTCAAACGTCATTCTTTTTCTTGTTAAGTCTAGTTTAACTTTGTAAAATAAATAAACTTCAAATTCAGAGAGTAAAGGTATCAATTATACGAAACACCGAATATCGCTCAAAAGTTCATATTTCCTTAGTCCAGTTTTCATTTGTCAATTTCTAACGTGCATAACTTTTGCACCACAACTCCCCTATCAATCTTCTCCTTTTGATGTCTTCTATATTTTCTTAAAAGATTACTTTGTCACTTAAGCTCATCTGTAGTATGATAAAATAGGAAAATGGAAATTACCCAGTTATCAATTTTCAACCTAGTGGTATAAATTTCCAAAACCTATAACTTTCTCTACAGACCTCCAAATTGAGTAATTTTTCTTGCTATAGTTCTATAAACAAGTCTATCAAATTTCATGAGAAGAACTTAAACTTATTTGAAAAACTTAAAATCTCTGAAATTGGCTAATCTTAACATTATGTCAAGGTGGTTCACCTTGCAAGGGTCAACCGGACCAAGTTCTGTTAGCTTTATCTTCGATTAAAGTTACCTTTGTTTTTGATTGATGAACATTAATATATTGGAAAATTGATTAACCGTTAAGAGAAGTTAATTTGAATAATGTATATGAAATACCCTCATCGAAGGGTACCTCTTGTGTCTAACAAATCAGTTGAGTTTTGCAGAAATTATTAAGTCTGATACGGGTTATGTCGACCTATCGTTAGTTATGTCGACTAATCCTCTGGCAGAGGATAAACTTGTGTCGACTGTTTCCCAGTTATGTCGACTAATCTTTTGGCAGACGATAAACTTGTGTCGACTATTTCCCAATTATGTCGACCGAAGATGTTCGAGACAAGAAGCAAAAATGTCGACCACATTTGTACAAGTTCCAGAGGCCAACATTATGTCGACTGCAAAGCTGTTGTGTCGACTGTATACAGTTCCAGAGGCCAACATTATGTCGACTGCAAAGTTATTTTGTCGACTGTATACATGTCCAGAGGCCATATTTATGTCGACTGCAGCATTATTATGTCGACTGTTTAAATGTCCAGAGGCCATATCTATGTCGACTTAAGTTCTTCTCAACGACAAATCACTAGATCTTATGTCGACTGATCAAAAGCTATGTCGACTGAACAAGAGCAGAAAAAGAAGATAACCTCCAACGGCTATTTCAGAATGTGTCTAAACGGCTATATCTATGTTGACTGATCACGTACATAAGTCGACTTATCAGCCTGAGCAGAACGAAATCTATAAATAGTTGTTGAGCTGTGGATTGAAATAACGATTTTTAAAAGAGCAAAAAGAAAACCGAATTGCTGCCAAATTTTAGAGAATCATTTCATTCTCTCAATCTTTGTATTTATATCTTGTATATTCATTTGTTGATTGAGAGAGTCGGTTAGTAACCGAAAAATCTTCGATTAAACTCTGTGAGCGAAATTTGTAAGAGGGGTGACGCCTCTCCTAAAGAAGAGTCGCTGTAAAGGTTTGATTGACACCCGTAAGTCAATCGGAGTGAGCTCAAAGGATTGAGCGGGAAGAATCTTCAAGGAGGTACCTTGGAGCGCGGACGTAGGCAAGGTTGGCCGAACCGCGTTAACAATCCGGTGTCAATCTCTCTCTCTCTCTAACTCTATTAAGTTATTTATCTTTTCCGCATTAGAGTTTTAGATTGAGTAAACCGTACGCACAAATTTGATTAAAGTGTAATCATCGGAGAAAATTTTTATTAATCTAATTCCCCCCCCCTCTTAGGTTAATCTCGATCCTACAATTGGTATCAGAGCAGGAATATTGAATTGATTAACCTATAATCACTGTGATAATCATATGGCCTTTAACATGAATAGCACTAACATCGAAGGTCAATCCACAACCAGGCCGCCCCTATTTGATGGAAATAATTATGTCTATTGGAAAACTAGAATGAGAATATTTATTCAAGCAATGGACTTTGGCATTTGGAACATTATAGAAGATGGCCCATTTATTCCTACAAAATTGGAAAATGATGTTAGGGTGCCTAAGACTAGAATTGAATACAATGATCAAGATTTGAGAAATGTTAGTCTAAACGCTAAAGCCATGAACATGCTGTATTGTGCTCTCTCTAGTAATGAATTTAATAGAATTCAAGGCTGTGCAAAAGCTAGAGAAATATGGCGATTACTTGAAGTTACTCACGAGGGTACTAATCAAGTAAAAGAAAGTAAAGTCAATTTACTAGTCCATGAGTATGAGCTATTCACCATGGATAGGAGTGAGTCTATTGTTTGTATGTATACTCGTTTTACAAACTTGATCAATGGCCTAAAGGTTCTTGGCAAGGTATATACAGAGGAGGAATGCGTGCGAAAAGTTCTTCGTGTTCTGCCTCCAGCTTGGCAACCGAAGATGACGACAATTCAGGAAGCCAAGGACCTCAAAGTGCTGAAACTTGAAGAACTCATTGGATCTCTGATGACCCATGAGTTGACTATGCAAGCCAATGAGAAGAAGGAACTAAAAGAAAAGGAAATATACAGAAGGATATAGCTCTTAAAGCTTCCTCAAGCAAACAAGAAGAAACCGAAAGTGAGGAAGAAGAGGAAGAAATCGCCCTTATAACAAGGCGCTTCAATAAATTCCTTCAGAAAAGAAAAATGAAAGGAATTCGAGCAACAAGAGGCGACAAAGCAACCAGTGACAAAAACAAGGAAGTCACTTGTTTTGAATGTGGAAAGGTAGGACACTACAAGTCGGAGTGTCCTAAGATCAAAAGAGCTCTCAAGTCCTATAAGAAGAAAGCAATGAAAGCCTCTTGGGATGACTCCGATAGCGACTCAGCATCTTCCGAACTTGAAGAAGTCGCCAATATGTGCTTCATGGCTAAGGAAGATGAGGTACATCTCTCTCTTAGTGATTTAGAGCGTAATTTTGAGGAAGAAGAGGATGATCTTCTATCCGACTTTTATGCACTACTTGATGATTTTAGCATGCTTAAAACTAAATACACGAAATTGAAAAAAGGAGCATGTTAAATTACTCAAAGAACAAGAAAATATTCACATCATATCTCATGAGAAGTTGCATGATGAAGTAAAAGAACTAAAAGAGAAAAACTTAGATTTAAACAATATAGTTCTCAAGTTTACAAATGGCAGTAAAAACTTGAACATGCTACTAGGTAGTCAAAGAGTAACTTTCGACAAAGGTGGTTTGGGATATGAATCACATAAGAAGAAGAAGTCATACAAGAACCTTTTTGTTAAACCAAATGCATGCAATAGGTGTAATAGAATAGGACATCAATCATTTAACTGCCCTCTAAATTCAAGAGTCGGAAAGGTTAAGGTAGTAGAGAAATGGGTTCCCAAAGGAACCAATGCTAACCCTCTAGGACCCAAAATGGTTTGGGTACCTAAGAAGATGGTTTGATGTGTTGTGTAGGTGGAAGGAAGTCCCTTGAAAGATCTTTGGTTCCTCGATAGTGGATGTTCGAGGCATATGACGGGAGATCCTTCAAAATTTGCATCAATCAAGCATAAGAAAGGAAACGTCTCTTTCGGCGGAAATCAAAAAGGGAAAATAATTGGCATTGGAAACATTGGTAAATCTTCCTCCCCTATTATTGAGAATGCTCTTTTAGTTGATGGCTTAGAACATAACCTTCTAAGTGTCAGTCAATTATGCGATAAAGGATATAGAGTTATTTTTGAATCTAACTCTTGCTTTATTGATGATATGTCAAATGGAAAAACGCTATTCATTGGATATAGAAACGAAAACGTTTATACTATCGACTTGAATGCTGTCTTATGTGTTGATGAAAAATGTTTTTCCGCAAACTCTTCTTGTGATAGTTGGTCTTGGCATAAGAGGCTAGGACATGTAAGTATGAGTACCTTAGCTAAGATTTCTAGGAAGAATCTTGTTAGGGGCCTTCCAAAGATATCCTTTGAGAAGGATAAAGTATGTGAGGCATGTCAAATGGGGAAACAAACAAAGTCTTCGTTTGCTTCAAAGTCATTTGTATCAACCACCAAACCTCTTCAACTTCTTCATATGGATCTCTTCGGTCCTTCCAAGGTAGCTAGTCTAGGAGGGAAGTATTATGCGTTTGTCATCGTTGATGACTATTCTAGATTTTCTTGGGTTTTCTTCATAAGATCAAAGGATGAAACCTTTGATATATTTTCCTCCTTTAGAAAGAAAATTCAAAATGAAAAGGAGCTTTCTATTGTGGCTATTCGTAGTGACCATGGGGGAGAGTTCGAAAATGAAAAATTTGAACTCTTTTGTGATAAACATGGAATAGATCATAACTTTTCATCCCCTAGAACTCCTCAACAAAATGGTGTTGTTGAAAGGAAAAATAGATCTCTGCAAGAACTTGCAAGAACTATGCTAAATGAATATGCTCTTCCTAAGTATTTTTGGGCTGAGGCCGTTGCTACGGCATGTTATGTTCTCAATAGAGTATCTATTCGCCCAATCTTAGAAAAGACTCCGTATGAGCTGTGGTCCGGAAAAACACCAAGTGTTAAATACTTTAGAGCCTTCGGATGCAAATGTTTTATTCTTAACACCAAGGACAACCTAGGAAAGTTTGACTCCAAAACGGACCTAGGAATCTTTCTAGGATACTCCTCATCTAGCAAAGCCTATAGAGTCTATAATAGGAGAACCTTAGTGGTCGAAGAGTCTATGAACGTGTCTTTCGATGAATCCCCTAAACCAATTACGATCATAGGTGAAGATGATGTTTTGGAAAATGCTATGGACTCTTTATCTCTTAAGGATAGCGATAAAGCTTCCTTAGAAATCTTTCCTTTGGATCAACCCTCTAGCTCTACCGCTTTAGATCCACAAGATGACAACGTAAGGAATCTTCCTAAGGAATGGAAATATGTAAGAAGTCATCATAAGGAAAATATTGTAGGTGACCCTAACTTAGGAGTCAAAACTAGAGCCTCCCTTAGAAATTTTTGTGGAAATGTAGCATTTATCTCTCAAATTGAGCCGAAAAAGTTCGATGAGGCCATTGTTGATGAAAATTGGATTATGGCCATGCATGAAGAGTTAAATCAATTTGAGAGAAGTCAAGTATGGGAGTTGGTTCCTAGACCTAAGAACCGCACCATTATTGGAACTAAATGGGTATTCAAGAATAAACAAGATGAAAATGGTGTAGTCATTAGGAACAAGGCAAGACTAGTTGCAAAAGGTTACAACCAAGAAGAAGGTATAGATTTTGAAGAAACTTTTGCTCCAGTAGCTCGAATGGAATCAATCCGGATGCTTCTCGCATATTCTTGTCATAAAGACTTCACTCTTTTTCAAATGGACGTTAAGAGTGCTTTCTTAAATGGGAATATAATGGAAGAAGTGTATGTAGAACAACCATTGGGTTTTGAAATCTTTGATAAGCTAGATCATGTCTACAAACTTCACAAAGCACTCTATGGTCTTAAACAAGCTCCGCGTGCTTGGTACGAAAGGTTAAAGAATTTTCTCTTGGATAGAGAATTCAAAATGGGCAAAATAGACTCAACTCTCTTCACCAAACATTTTGGTGATGATTTGTTAATCATTCAAATCTATGTAGATGACATTATATTTGGAGCTTCCAACAAAAATCTCTGTGATAGTTTTGCTACCCTCATGCAAGATGAATTTGAAATGAGTATGATGGGTGAGCTTAAATTCTTCTTAGGACTCCAAATTAAGCAATCTGTAGAAGGTACATTTATTTGCCAAGAGAAATATGTCAAGGAATTACTCAAGAGATTTGGCATGAACTCCTGCAAATCCTCTAGAACTCCTATGAGTACCTCTACTAAACTAGATAAGGATGAAAATGGTAGAGAAGTTGACATTAAGAAGTATCGTGGAATGATTGGATCCCTTCTCTACTTAACCGCTAGCCGACCCGACATTCTATTTAGTGTATGTCTATGCGCTAGATTTCAAGCCGCTCCTAAAGAATCTCACTTAAATGCCGTTAAACGGATATTTAAGTACTTAAGTGGCTCCATTGACTTAGGTTTGTGGTATCCTAAAGGTGTCTCTTTTGACTTATTAGGATACTCGGATGCGGACTACGCGGGTAGTTTAGTTGATAGAAAAAGCACATCCGGTACGTGTCACTTTCTTGGAGAATCTTTAGTTTCATGGTTCTCAAAGAAACAAAACTCAGTAGCCCTTTCAACCGCCGAAAGCGAATATATTGCCGCCGGTAGTTGCTGTGCTCAAATGCTTTGGATGAAGCAAACTTTAGAGGACTACAATCTCACATTCACTAAGATTCCAATCAGATGTGACAATACAAGTGCTATAAATATCTCTAAGAATCCTATTCTTCACTCTAGAACAAAGCACATTGAAATTAGGTATCACTTTATAAAAGATCATGTGCAAAGAGGAGATATTATCTTGGAATTTGTTAACTCTAGTGATCAATTAGCAGACATTTTCACCAAACCTTTAGATGAGAAGACCTTTTGTAGAATTAGAATTCGTCTAGGGTTGATTCGATTCAATGATGCTTAGATGCATTATCTCATGACTGCTGCGATCAGTCGACATAATGGGAAATATGTCGACCGGACCATCATACCTGGTAAGGACACAGTCGACACAAGTATTGCTATGTCGACTGGATGATCGCCTCTGTTAAGGAATCAGTCGACATAATGGGAAGTATGTCGACCAGTAAATCGTCTCGGGTAATAGAGCAGTCGACATAACTATAGATATGTCGACTGATGAGTGTCAACTTCCAGTTTTTAAAAGAACCCCGTCGCGCCCTAACCTTCTTTCTCTCAAACCTCTTGCGCGAAATTCCTCCTTCGGCGATTCCAAGCTCTTCTCCGACTATTCCAATCTCCTTCCGATTACTCCTCCACCTCATCATTTATCCCTCCTTTGATATACATGGCATCCACTTCCAAACTCCCTATCAAGAGGAAGCGTACCGTAAAGTCAAAATCAACCGGTGAAACGTTGATTCCTCCAGCTCCGACAGTGGACAAGCATCTCTTCCGAAACTCAGATGCTCAAGATAAGTATTCTCAGATTCTACATGGAAAACCTCTTATATTAAGTAGAGTATTTCTACCCGATAGGATTACGGGCATAGATATCACTGAGTATTGTGAATATCTAGGATTAAAAACTTTATTTGGACTAAGGAATTCGTATCATGAGGAAGCTATACGGCTTTTTTATGCGAATTTACAATCATTTCCTCACCCGCTCTCTCTCAAGAGTTTTGTCTATGGTAAACCAATTAAGATTACAAATTCTTCATTAAACTCATTACTGGGGTGTGAGGTAAATGAGTTTACGGATCGATACTACGAGCAAGGGAAGGAACCCGCTCTAGTTCGATGCTCGGATTATAAGGATTTTCTTAGATTGGTTGCTAAGGATCCAAACAACCTGCCGTACAAACCCAAAGCAAGTGACCTCAACATAACGGCTCGTTTGGTTCATCATATCATTTCCTACAATCTTTTGCCTAAGGACGGGTCTAAAGATCACATTAGCCATATGGAGCTATATGTTCTATATATGTTCTTTACCCGACGTCGCTTCAATGTAGGATTTATCATTATGAGACGTATGATGGATGTGCTGGATAAAGCGTCCAAATCATTACCATTCAATACCTTGCTAATGGAGATTTTTGCTCAACAAGGAGTAGCTTATCCCTCTCCCACTAATCTAGTCAAAGTCAGGAAACATGATATATACTCTGATTCGACCCTTGCACGGATGGGTTTAACCAAAAATGACCTTGGAGAATGGCAACACAAGAGAGATCTGCCTCGACGACCTTTCACTCCTCCAAGCTCTCCACCCCTAACGGTTGATGAAGCTCATATTCCTCCCGAGGATAGGAGACCTCGAAAACAACATCTTTCCTCTTCCTCGATTGAGGGGCGTTTAGATACACTTAACACCCAGCTCCTATGACGAACCGACTCCAGAGTTCCTGTCCTCTCCTCTCCAGCTCCTGTTGCTGAGCCATTTATCACTCCAACCAGATCTCCTGCCCCTCAGCGTACGTTCTCTCCCGATACAGTGGTGGTTCCATCCGCTGTAGATACTGAGGTTCTTACCTCTCCTTCCATCGTCGATTCCCAGCTTATTCCCACTGCAGCTCTAGATATGCCTGGATCTCCTTTGGAATAGACGCTCAGTTCGATGTCTTTCATTAGTTTTTTTTGTAGAACATCTTCCTATGAACTATTCGTTTTTTTATAATGACAAAGGGGAGAAGTATCCATCCTTACTTAGCATTGGATTAATTTGACATGAATGTATATGTATGGGGGAGCATGCATTTACTATGGGGGAGATTTGCAAACTTGTTCAAATTATCCTTCAAATTAATAGTTAATCAATAATGGTTTGTCATCATCAAAAAGGGGGAGATTGTTAGCTTTATCTTCGATTAAAGTTACCTTTGTTTTTGATTGATGAACATTAATATATTGGAAAATTGATTAACCGTTAAGAGAAGTTAATTTGAATAATGTATATGAAATACCCTCATCGAAGGGTACCTCTTGTGTCTAACAAATCAGTTGAGTTTTGCAGAAATTATTAAGTCTGATACGGGTTATGTCGACCTATCGTTAGTTATGTCGACTAATCCTCTGGCAGAGGATAAACTTGTGTCGACTGTTCCCAGTTATGTCGACTAATCTTTTGGCAGACGATAAACTTGTGTCGACCGTTTCCCAATTATGTCGACCGAAGATGTTCGAGACAAGAAGCAAAAATGTCGACCACATTTCTAAAAGTTCCAGAGGCCAACATTATGTCGACTGCAAAGCTATTGTGTCGACTGTATACAGTTCCAGAGGCCAACATTATGTCGACTGCAAAGTTATTATGTCGACTGTATACATGTCCAGAGGCCATATTTATGTCGACTGCAGCATTATTATGTCGACTGTATAAATGTCCAGAGGCCATATCTATGTCGACTTAAGTTCTTCTCAACGACAAATCACTAAATCTTATGTCGACTGATCAAAAGCTATGTCGACCGAACAAGAGCAGAAAAAGAAGATAACCTCCAACGGCTATTTCAGAATGTGTCTAAACGGCTATATCTATGTCGACTGATCACGTACATAAGTCGACTTATCCAGCCTGAGCAGAACGAAATCTATAAATAGCTGCTGAGCTGTGGATTGAAATAACGATTTTTAAAAGAGCAAAAAGAAAGCCGAATTGCTGCCAAATTTTAGAGAATCATTTCATTCTCTCAATCTTTGTCTTTATATCTTGTATATTCATTTGTTGATTGAGAGAGTCGGTTAGTAACCGAAAAATCTTCGATTAAACTCTGTGAGCGAAATTTGTAAGAGGAGTGGCGTCTCTCCTAAAGAAGAGTCGCTGTAAAGGTTTGATTGACACCCGTAAGTCAATCGGAGTGAGCTCAAAGGATTGAGCGGGAAGAATCTTCAAGGAGGTAC
>QAOC01012062.1:348181-383377 GCA_003255005.1 Begonia fuchsioides | reverse complement strand
CTCTCTCTCAGGTTAATCTCGATCCTACAAGTTCCTCACGACCAAGGTATCGACCGATACTATTCATAGGTCGACCAGTCCTTCATTCACAACCTTTCATTTTCCATTTTCCCAAACTTCCATTCAACACTTAAATTGATTTAGTTCAACTTTCACATTGACCTTACTTTATCAACTACCAATTCTAACAATTGAATTCCAGCAAGTTAATCGTCATTTCATACCCTTAATCATAATTGAAATATAAGATGATATACTTATAAGACTTTGAATTATGATGAAAGGGTCGGGTGTTACCACACGGTTGAAACTCTGGCATTTTCCTTTGTTGTCATCCACTTTTCACCTCCAACACTTAACAACTTTTATTCTAACATCCAACTTTATTTCCAAATCATCTAAATTACTATTTCAAAAGTGTAACACCACCTCAACATCCATAATCTCTTAACACATATTGTACCCTTGCCATAACATGTTATATTCATACAGGCTTAGGTTACCCAGAAAAGTTGGGTGTTAAAACGTGCACTTGCGTTTTAGCGATTACATTTGCAAGCAACACTTGCCGTCGAAAGTCGTTGGTCGCACAACCTCGTTCCCTCGCCGCCGTGATCGCCACTGTGATCGCCACCGTGATCGCCACCGTGAACCTCTTCTTCGGATTTACGCCTGAAGCTTGATCGTGAATCTCGTTCTCCAATTCTAGCACACCTGATCCGTGGTATTCTCGTTATTTTATGCAGACTACGTGCAACTCGAGCAGATTTGGGAAGTTGTTCCGATTTGGAGGAAGATCTGGGTCGGTTTGGAAAGAGGTTAAGATTAGGAAAGATTTCCAAATCTTCAAAGATATTCTTGTTTCCCAATTTGAATTTGAATTGATTCTTTCTTCTTTTTCGTGATTCTTTCAGCCTTTATCTACATTAATCTTGTGCAATTAAATGGAAACAAAAATTCTGTGATAATAAAAATATACGAAATACCGGGCAAAATCACGTAAAAATAGTGTCACTGATGTTGTGGCATCGCTGCAGCATTATCCCTAAAAATCTGATTATTTTAGTTAAATCATTACTGATTCCTAGCAATTTAACCACTAAAACCTCGTGAATATTAAGTCTTTTTGAGACTTAACAGAAGTTTGGTTCTAAGGAGACATGATCACGGGAGAGAAGTCGACATTGACTCGGGTGGGCATCGAAATGGATTGACCACGGACAGAACTACTCTTTCTCAACAACGAGCAACAGTGACATGATCGGATGCGATGCTTAGTGTTACGAATTTAGGGGGGGACTATTCGCCGCAAACCGAAACAGTAGAAAAAGTACCAAAACAGTAGAAAAAGTACGGGAAGATGAAAGCGAAGGAAAAGATGAAGCAAAAAAACAGGATGGAGGGATAAGAGACAAAGGAGCTGCAAAAATGATAAAGTCCAGGTATGCCTAAAAATAAAAGAAAAAAGCACGGTGAATTACGATTGCAATTTGCATTTTCGTTACACTTGGACCCAAAGAAAAAGATCTCTTTCACAGTCGAGACTGCATACGACGTCGTCTAGCTGTAAAACAATGCAGCGCGTGGGACGACAATTCTGCACCTTTTCTGATGACACTTGCCATATGGTGAGGTCCACTGTCCCGGAAATCACGCCTAGTATTGATTTTCAAATGTGGAGTCATTATTTTGAAAAACAAGTTGGCACGTGATCTAAAACTACGGGTATAGCTAGGCGTGAATATCGGATTGGATCAGATCGAATTGTCGTTGATCTAATCTAATCTGACAAACGTTGAATTGTAGAGTGTAATCTGATCAGGTCGGCGCAAATCTGTAATCCGATCTGATCCGACGCCCAACTCAACGTTATCAGATCGGATCAGATCTGCCCGATTCATAATCTGGAGTCGACACATGTAGGTTAGGGTCGACACAAATCTAAAGGATCCGTCTCATGAAAATATGAGGTCGACACATGTAAGATGAGATCGACACAAATAGGTTGGGTCGACATGTAAAATAGATTGGGGTCGACACAATGTCTTTTCTAATGTCGACACAGTCAGTTTAGATGGGTCGACACATTTGCACATTGCACTACATTTTGGGTCGACACAAGGTATTTTGGTGGGTCAACACAATTTGAAAAAACTCGACCTCTGTTTTGAACAGGGATCGACACAATAGGTTGTGGGTCGACACAAAGATATTTTAGGTCGACACAAGGTATTTTGGATCGACACAATAAGCTTCTGGATTTCAAATGCCGGTCCAACTTTCGGATCAGATCGTCGTCAATCCGATAACGATCCGAACGTCGGATCTTTAACTTGATTTTTCACACCAATTACCTTTACCCAATCCGACCCGATCTAATCAAATTAGATCGAATCCGCCCAAGCCCTGTAATAGCCTCTTCGTCCCCTTCCTATCAAATTCAGAGTTATAAATTAATTATTTAATATTTTCCTTCACTATCTTACCATCTTTTGTGATTTTTTCTCTATTATGAAATGCCATTATTCAGCCAAAAATCAAATAAATCCGAAGGGGGAATTACAGAAAGGACGTGAAAAAGTCAACGCTCAATAGGTGGCTTTGGTGAGAGAAGTAATGGTGATCGATTCCCCCAACGTCGCCGTTTCCACCGTTATCTCGAACGTGTCGTAGCGGAGAAAGAACTCGACCAAGAACATCCAGCACATCAGCACCACGAAGTTCTTGCCGGGGCACTGCTTGTTTTCCAACGTCGGATTCTCCGTCTCCGGCCCGTTCGACCACAGCACGTGCTTCAACAGCGCCTCCCCGTCGCCCAAGAACCGGTCGGCGACGTACTCCTCCGGCTTTGTGAATATCTTCGGGTCTTTCGTCGCGAACGGTTGGTACCCGAATATCATCTCACCCTCCTTCACCCGGAACGCCGCGTCGTGGCTCTCGATCACCAGGTCTTTCTTCGCCGTGCCGTACTGGAACATCACCGGCGGGTCGATCCGCAGCACCTCGTACGCGGCCGACTTCATCAACGGCATCTGTTCCATCCCGCCCAAGGTTACCCTGCCGCCGTTGGATTTGACGACGCCGCGGATCTCCTCCGCCAGCCGACTATGTAGACTCACCCCGGCTTTCCCGACGTACTTCATGATACTAGGGAAGATGATGATCATCCCTCCAAATGTGTTGAAGCACGTGGCGAACAGAATGTTATGGCAAGCTTCTTCTTTTGATATCCCTAGCCTCACAGCTTCTTCGAGAACAGGCCCCGACGCCTCGTAGAAATAGTCGTACAGCTTCTTGTAAGCGCATTTAGCCAAACATGGAGGAAGAGGAAATGTATGGAGTAATAGCTCTTCTATAATGGCAGGTAGACCGACGGTGAGGATCGGACTAATCTGCAAGGCTAACCATTTTGTAATCAACGTCGGGCCCTGAGTACCCAGCTTTGTTTTGGTCGGATCAGACCCGAAATACGCCCGACCCAGAAAGTTAAACGAGGCTTGCTCATTCGGATCTGTGAAGCTAGCTTTTCCTTTGGCTGAAATCGTGGTTTCCAGGCCGTCGAAAAGCTCGGTGAAGCTCAAATGGAACTCCGGAATGTATTCGTCTTTCCTAGACTGCAAAAGATAGAAAAGGAGGCGTTTCAGCTTCGCGTGATTTGGCTCCGACGGGTCAAGGTACGACAGCACTCTGTAGCCTCCGGTGAGTTTGGTCGACGGCATGTAAGTTCCGGTGAAAACATTTTTCTTTTCCACCTTGGACATATCAAAAAGCACCGGAAAACTCTTGCCGTCGAGAAGAACGATGACGCGGGGATCCCTGGCGATGAACGGCCCGGGAGGCATATTAGCTTTGAATACCGTGGACTTATACTTGAGCATTCGGGATCGGAAATACTCGTCCTTCCCCTGCGTGTAGAAATACTCCCATCTATCTTTGATCGGACCGAAAAAAGGAAGGCCATACTCGCCGGGAACTTCCAGGATCGGAAGGCGGGCGAGCATCGGCTGGGTGAGCGATGATTTCTCAGATGCCGACGCCATATCAGAGCAACTTGGTAGAAGGAGAGGTGATTAGACAGATGGAGTTGTGGTCTTCACTTATAGACGGAAATGGCGAAGAAGCAGATGCCCACATTTACAGGCGTAATTATGATGCTCTTTTTTCACACATTTAAATAAAAGCATATTTGTATTTTTAAATTATAAATTCCGCATCGACACCTTATCCTTTGAAAATGACTCGTTTAGAAATGAAAAAACGTGTGTTTTTCAAATGTATAATTAAAAAAGACAGCCTGTACTCGTACGATTTCTTTTCTTTTGAGAACAGCGTTGGACTACACGACAAACCGGCCGATCTAGACTAGACCGGTTCAAGTTTGGTTATGTTCAAGTTTAACTTTTTTGTACCAGATCTCAGAATTTCTTGTAGGCAAATTCGAATTTTTTGGTACTGGATTTCGACGTTAACTTCTTTATTGTATTTGCTTTAAAAGTTAAATGGTAAAGAAATAATTCGATTAATGAAAACTTTCACGTTAGAGCATACATTATTTACATGGTCAATTGAGTATGTCAATTGAATATGCAATCATATTTTAAAATATCGAATAAAAAATAAGGAGTTGGTTAAGATGCGTTGAATAAACACTCATGTAAAAGTTGTTGGAAAATTTAAAGAAATTATTAGATAAATAGTCCCGGATGAAAACTGAAATTAGATTTACCTTTTTATTCTTCTTTTTTTAATGTACCAGTTAACGTGTTAATTCTTAATTTATGTAATAATTAACTAATTATTTTAATACACAAATGTACTTTAATTATTGAAATCAGTCTAGAAAATCATAGTATTATTGTGTAAATATTGATAACAAACCTTAAAAAACCAAATTTACTGTCTGAATTTTGGGTAACGACAGACACGTGTGCCTAAGATCCAGCTAAGATCCAGCGTGTTCCTATTATTATTAATAAAGGAAATGATATATGAGCATTGAATTGCCATCTTGTACTAAGCCTCACACATCTTTTGATTTTGGAGCCGTTTAAAACGTTTATTTTATAAAATTATTAATTGTTTCAAAATTAACTAATGATTTATTTTACGCTAAAAATAATTTTTAGGCCTGAGTTTTCGGAAACAAAATTTGGGCTCATCGGACGCATGAAATTCTACCTCATTCGTCCGATAGTCGTCCGAGTGAGGTATGATCGGACGAATGAGGCAGAATTTCTTGCCTCATTCGTCCGATATTCGTCTGATATACGTCCGATCATGCCTCACTCCGATATACGTCCGAGTGAGGTAAGCATGTGTCCGATCGGCCCAAAATTTATAAATTTGGGTTGAATTTCCTATTTTTTTACCTTTCAGAAGTCTTAGCGAAGCTCTCCCAAAATTTTCATATTTTTTGCAAAAATGAACTTCGGTCGTGAAAAACGCATCAGAATCGTCGGACACCACCGCGACGATGATGAGAGATCGTCTCAGCCCTCGGAAGTTGGAGTTTCTGATTCACCTTTGTCAGTAGGAGAACGTCGTGGCGTACTTTGTTCCCTTTAGAGGATGTTTGACGAAGTCTTCTTGATACGATCGGTCATACCTCCTAGACCAATTGTTTTCTCAGGATTTGAAGGTCTGAGGATTCGACAGATAGCTACTGACATTGGTTTGGTCGGGATGTTTGAGTTATCATGTCCTTCAGCTGAGCGATTAGTGCGGCTATTTTATGCGAACCTTGTGGTTTCAGTGGACAACGGTAATGGAAGGACATTTATGTTTAGGAGAGAACTGTTGATTACACAGGAGCACATCAACAAAATTATTGATTATTCAGAGGAGTCTGAGGATGGCCAAGGCGAGATGTATTACAGCTCCACTCAGGCCGCTCCGTGTATTGTACAAGTGGCTGGATTATCATTTTTTAGGCAAATTCGGGCCTCAGATAGTCGAGCAGATTCTTTGATGAAGAGGAAGGCGAACAAGCTTAACGTGGTAGCTCGGGTGATTCAGAACATGATATCTCACACGATTCTTCCAAGGGACGGACATCGCGAGCTGATAACTCATATGGACTTATATATTACGTATTGTCTTTATACTGAAACCCGGTTCAACATGAGATATTTAATATTGCGTCATATGAGTGAGATTCATAGGGGGTTAAGAAAAACCTCTCGGACGGAGTTTTGATTACAAAACTCATTTTCGTACTATGTGGACGGATTCCTCGGGGTGAAGTTATGAAGGAGCCTCGGGTCCATGATGCTTTCGATTGTCGTCAACTTGGGAGGATGAGTTTGATAGAGGTGAGCGATACGTGGGTAGACAGGAAAGACAAAGCAGCTGCCCGGACGTTGATCTTCCCACTCAGGATGATCCACTGGATTTTACCCAGATGCCCACTCCTCTCTATGCTGACATGGCGGATCCGTCTTTTGGTGGGATGTTAGGACCTTCTGCACCTTCGATGGGTGAGATGGCAGGACCTTTCGACCCTTCTGGTATTCAGATGTCGCAGACCTCGTATCATGAGCCAACGTTGACGCTTATGATGGAGCATATGAACATGTTTCATACCATGCAAATGCAGCGGATGGACAGTTACCATGTCGAGCAGATGCAGCGGATGGACAACTATCATGCGATGCAGATGCAGCGGATAGACAAGATTGAGCACATAGTGGACGAGATGCGGCAGACGCTAGATACAGCCTGGATGTTTCGAGTTTCTTCTTTTGACCAGAATCCTCCACAGCCCCCACCAGATTGTGGCGATTTTAGTTACTTTTTCATTATTATTGTATTTTTTTCCTTTACATTATCATTGTACTTTTTTTAAATTTGTAATGAACATATTTTTTCTTCAACGTTATTTTTTCTTCAATGTTATAATACATTTATAATATTATTGTCTTGTCCATCTCAGCTAGGCTGGCCACCTTCTGGATTTCTGGATTTTGGACGGGTTCTGACACTGATTCTCGTTGATTATTTTATGACTCTTGTGTGCCTACGTTGAAGCCCATAAACACGTATTTCTCAGCGGCAGATCTTCAAGCGGCTGAGGTGGAGGCTCTTCCGGGACATGATTTCTTATTATGCTCACTCCTACCGCACGTACCACATTGCACGGTGCCGGTTCTTCGACTTATGGAAGTGCTACTACGTTGGGTCTCATCGACGTCTTTTGTTCTTTTCTTCTTCGATCGAGCAGGCCTGCGCCTAACTGCTGGTGGTATCAATGTACCATATCTTCCAGGATTTGACGGCCACATCTCACTTTCAACAATCAGTGCAATGTAGTATGAATACATCCTTAAGTACGTCTCCCGATGATAGTATTGGTGTACGTATTGATCGATTGGCGCGCACATCCACTGCATAGCGAAGATAGCATGGACACACGGAATCCCTAACAGTTGCAATTCTGAGTTTCCATATTGACGATAAATTGCCTCCTGCCGTTGCTAACTTCATACATGGCATTTTTGAAAAACACGGCACTCCAATTCCTCGCGCTCTCGGGTCGCTTGATTTAAGATTTGCCTTATTCTTAGGCATATCATATCTGAACGTTGAACCATCGTCTCGTGTCTTTTCACAATACGAAAAGCTATAGATTTACGTATCATTTCCAACATTGTGATGATGTGTTTGTCTCTAGCTGCAAGAATAACGTTGTTGAATGACTCGCTGAGATTATTCAAACTCATTTCACATTTTGAGTTCGACGAGAAAGAATGTGCTACCCATGTTTCTTTCGAAATAGCTCTTAAATATTCAGCAGCCAACGGGTTATGACGGTGCAACCGTGTCATATGGCGTTCGAACTCGGGTTCGGTCGAGGCATGTGAAGCGTTCCATGAAATATGTTTGTATACTTGTCCATGGAAGCTTTTCTGGAAATTGACATATAGATGTCTGAGACAAAATCTATGTTCCGCATCACCAAGCTTCTCTTGAACTGCATTGACAAATCCTTTCTGTCTGTCTGATATTACAGTCCACTCAAACCTGTTTGAACTGTTAATATCTTGTCTTAGCAGTTCGAGAAACCAACTTTATGAATCTCTACACTCCGACTTCACTACTACATATGCAATAGGATAGAATCCATTGTCAGAGTCAATACCGACGACCATTAGAAGATGGCCGGGATATGCACTTATCAAGTGACAATCATCCAAACATAAGACTGATCTCGCGAATTCAACAATTGGCCTCACGTATGCAAAAAAGACATACATATATTCGTTCAAACTCACAGACAGCTCCTTCACCTGTGCCGTACAAAACTTTTGACTGTATGCCTATCTTGCTACCAGGGTTGGACCTCACGAGCTCATCTTCATATTGTCAAAGAAATTGAAATTGTTCTTCGCCAAATCCTTCATTCAAACGTCGCGCTTCTAGGCGACTGTTAATTGCAATACCTGAAGTTATGATAACACTGTGATCTTTACGTACCGTCTCAATAATAGATGGGATTTCCCACATAGGCTGACTCTTGAACCTATCAAGATATGTGGCCGCCACTCATTTTGCCGATGCAAGTCGATTTTCCAATACTCGAGCGCAAGTATGACTATCAACGAAAGTTTTAATTTGGATTGTTTCTTCCTCATGCATCTTTGAAGTATGAAGGCGCCATGGACATCCCTCTATACATATTGCTGTTAGTTTCTTTGGATCGCTTCTTTTGAAAGTTATCCCATGTCCATTTAATAATGCATTGTTCGTTATTTCATCTTTCAAAATTTTAATGGAATGGTACCTTTTACCGAGAAAAAGCTCACTCTCGGCTGTCGTTGGCAAGCTCGAAACTTCGGTTGTATCTTGCTCGTCTGATTCGGGTGGCGTAGTCAAAGTCATCATATTTACTCCATATGAGGAAGATTGAACCTCTACATCATATCCACCGTCAAAATGCTGCAAATGGGGGACATATGTATCAGGTTCGCAAACCCAATTCATATTTGATTCATTTTCTTCTGCCTCATCTTCATCTTCCTCGTTATCGGAAGAATGGAGCAAAGTTCAGACGAATGAGGCAAGACTTTCTTGCCTCATACGTCCGATCATGCCTCACTCGGATGAATAACGGAAGAATAGCGGACGAATATCGGACGAATGAGGCAAAATTTCTTGCCTCATTCGTCCAAAATTTGCATAATCATTCCTCACTTAGACGAATATCGGACGCATATCAGACGAATTTTATGCGTCCGATGAGCCCAAATTTTGTTTTCCGAAAACTCGGACCCGATTTTGCTTATTTTACGAAAACTCATGCCCACAAATTATTTTTACTCTTTATTTTATAGAATATAATGATAATTGCGATTGATACTTCAAGCTTGTAAAATCGTTTATTAATATTTTGAACTTTATTATAATTTTAATATACACTTTTTTATTATCGTTTTATTTATTTTAACAATATTAGTCAATTTAGTTAACATATTTAAGAATAAAGGATGATTAAAAGATTAAAAGGACTATAAATTGGTAAAAATCATTGTTCAATTAGGTTAACTAAGTTAAATAAAAATGTATATTTATTATTATACTTTCATAAATATATCTGCAAGACTTTAAAATTACACAAATTGATAAAATTGCTGATTGAATTGATGAATATTTTAAAATTAATGAATAAAGTGATGATATAGTGTATGAATTATTGCAAAATTCAAAGGGTCTATTGACGAGATAAATTATTATTTATCCTAATTTCAACTAATGAAGTGTATGTGCATCTAAAGTAAGATAATGTCAAGCATATGACTACAAGTTTGTTTTGAACAAAGTATACCCTGATTATAGAAGGTGGTTGGAAGCAGTCTGGTTCGGTATGGTTTAAGGTTGGACTGAAGTTGGTTTGTTGTTAGATTTAGAAAATCGAACCGACTAGAACTTTGGTTTTAAGGTTCGGTGCAATAACACTTTTCGATTTCGGTTCTGATTTTTGGTGTGGAATTCGACGTTGCGCTTTTGATTTTATGGTATTGGATTGATAATTGTTCGATTTTTGGATCGTTTGAGATCGATTTTTGTTATATTATATTCACTATTTAAGATATTTACTTAGTAAATGAGGAAGAAAGAAGGTTTTTTAAGTTTACTTTTGGCTGTAATATTTTATTCATCTATAACAGATATTTAATTTTTAGCTTTTATTTCTTATATTTATTTGTTTTTAATTTTGTAAAGTTTTAGACTTTTANGTGGCATTATACTTTGTAATGCTTTGTTGTGCTCTTAAAGTGAAAAAGAAAACTGAAGCATTTTCTTCTGTTTTGCTTTTTATATCTCTAGTATTTGTAAATGTAATTTAGTGATGGAGTAGTCACAATGCTCTTTGTTTTGTGTTTCTAATAGAATTAAATCATTAGTGCGTGTTTTTGTTGAAAATTGCTGTGGGTATTGAATTAAATGATTAGATAAACAAATATTTTTGTTTGGCATTACTTGTTTAGATCTTTTAGAATTATTTCTCTCTCTCTCTCTCTCTCTCTCTCTCTCTCTCTCTCTCTCTCCAACCACCGCTTGGATTTTGGCCTATTCTCCCCCATCAATCATAACCCTTGGCCTATCTTATTCTCTTTTGACCTAAACAAGATTCGTTAACTCTTCTGAATTGGTGAATCAAAGGCTCTGTCAGAGGAAGGTAAGATCTAATTCGAACACTAAACCTTCGACAGAGAAATAATTAATTTTCACTGCTAAGAAATCCTTTTTCTCTTCAAAATGTTGTCAATGACATATCCATGGTGAATTAATTTGAAGGAAGAGCGTTTTGGAAATTTTGAGAATTTGTTGTAGGTTACAAATTAATTATGAACCAAGAATTTGTTTTCAAAATTTGGAGATGATATTTCATTTCAATTAAATAAAAGAAGAAGAGATGAAATGATTTATTTATACATGAATGGAATTGGAGGAAGAATATGACTTTTGTGAATTGCCTAACATTTTCCGAAAGGCTAAATCGATTGGAAATCATTACATTTTGATTGGTAGCTTTGGAGATGTATTCATGCTCACTTACTAGGTTTCACGATTTAAAATTTGAGCATCCGAATTCTTGAACGTTACCATTGGACTGCATATTATGGAAATCGATCATAAAATTTGAGATTCAATTTTAATTTAATATGATATGAATTACGAAGTAGTTTTTTTCTTGAAATTATTGTTTAAAATAAAAATGTCAAACCGAGCATGCTTATTTTGATCGTATTGTCTATTGAAAAGTTAAAATGGGTAATAGGCCAGTGATAATTGTGTCTTTAGGTTTCGAATCTCTGAACTTGATCAGGATTATTTCAGCTTGCGACCGCCTCATTATCAATTTTGTTTATTGTTATAGTTTAAATTAAATTTTGTTAATTTATGAATTTGTTTATAAAATCCAGTATGATATTTTGTACTTTTATTTTAAGTTATTGATTATTAGATGTGAAATTGAAATCGAGTGATAGGTCTATGTTTAAATTTTTTGTGAAAGGAAGGATTATATTATTTATTTTCTTCATTTATCAAGATATGAGTGAAACTTTAGAGTATATATAGTGTGCTTTGTAACCTTTGTTATTTTGTGTATGATTGGGGAATAAACATCCATACTCTAATTTGAATATGGCATACTGGGCAACTTACATAAATTGCTAATGAATTATGCGGCCAGAGAGAGTTAGTAGACCTCTTGAAAATTTACAATTGGCTGAATATTGTAGGAAAGATGTTACTTTATTTGTATTTTTATAGATTCTTGCATCCTATTGCAAGTAGGTTTTCACTGCTCTAAACGTTGGATCTCTTATTTCATGCAGGCATAAGTTTTTAGTGTTTTAAATTCTAATATGCAGGAAAGAGTACCCACGGTACTCTAATATGACCATGCTACGTAATGTTAGTTTGGTTAGCATGAAAAAATCAAAATCGTATGATTTATTTAGTTTTCAATTTGTTTGATGAACCTACGATTTGTTTATTGATTTTGTGAAGCTATTATTCATTTAATTTCTATAGAACTACGTCAATTATCTTTGTTTACTTTTATTTTTCAATTAGAATGAAAAGTTTATCTAGTGACGCAGCCAATACCTCAAAAAAAAGAGCGTTTGAGGTCATGTGTGGGAATACTTTACATAGAGGAAAAAAGACAGCAATCCTTAAGATCTTAGGGCCAAGTGTAGTTATGTGTTCAATTGTATGCTAGTCATACAAGGAAAACTACTACATCGAATATGACAAGACATTTAAATGTTTGTAGAAAGTATTTGACCGTCTAGATAAAAATCAAAAGACTTTACCTTTTTAGAGGGAAGAAAGAGAATGCTCCAAAGTGTCATCGTTTACTCAAGCGTATAGACATCAATGTATCACAAAGATGTTGATGAAAGACGAACTACTTTTGAGAATGATGCAACGAGAATGGAAAATTAGTCAAATATTTCAACCAACGTTTGTAATATCTTCTCGTATAACTATTCGACGTAATATAAAGACTATCTACGACAGTGAAAACGTAAGTTCAAAGAATACTTAATAAAAAGTTGATACTTAGACCTCATTGCAAAATATTAATTACATGCTGATAAATGGACACTTTGTCGATTAGAAGTCAGAAGAAAATTTTAAATTTCTATTCAATTGACTGACAATCATAAAGGAAACACAATTGGTTGGTTCGATCAAGGAATAATAATGTACTAACACTTTTCGTTGATAGCGTGATACGATCCTCACCACCAAGGTATACTCACGAAGACGGAGAAATGAAGTTGGCACCAGGGGGGGACTGGGAAAGAGGGGATTCAGGAAAATTAGGTATTCGTGGGGGAGAGGGAGCCTCCCTGATTTGCTTGCCGCCGACTGTCTGGATATCCCGAGGGAAGGCAATCACCTTTGTTTGGGGTTGTACTGGTTTGTTAAGATCTATTCTATAGTTCCAGTGCTTGTCAACTTGATATCAGAGCGTCTCGATCTTACCAAAGAGAGGACGGCGACCCTTTTCGACGATGAAAGGCTCGATAGGCTGGAAGGGGTTTTATCCGATTTGAGAACAGAAGTGAGGCAGCTCACCCAGCTGCTACTCGGGGGATTCTCAGGGCTCGAATTAGGGGAATGTCGTATCCATCGATTAGAAGACACAAAGAAAGAAAGGTGGCCAGACAAACTTGAACACGAAGCATAAAGAATTAGGTCAGCACCCTGTAAGGAGGAGACACGAGGTTGTTACATCATTGAACCGCTGCCGAAAGGAAAGAGAATGATTTCTAACAAGGGGCAAAGCTCACCAACAAGTGGTGGAAATCATCGATCCATAGGTAGAAGAGGGAAATATGTTTTCTCATTACCAATCAAAACCCGCTACGAAAAAGATGGCAAGGGATATTTGGCACAATCAAGTCACACCCACATTGCTGGAAAATTCAGCAGAAAAAAGAACTTGGATAGTCACCGATGGAAGTTGATAAATCAAAGATGGAGAAACTGGCAAAAATGGCGAAAAGAGAGATCACAATGGAAGGGAGAGTTACAGCTATTCCGCTTAGTACTTACCACTGAAAAAGATAGGAAGTCAATAGCAAGGAGGTGGAAAAACAGGGCCTCCGTGTTAAGGGAATCCTCGAGGAGGAGGAAATGGCCAAAGCAAGAATCTTCACATTTGGAGATTTTTAACCAAGGAATAAAAATTGGGGAGATGAGAAGAATGAGAGAAATAAAACGGCAACGGTTGTGCCTCGTCGGAACACATCAGGCTTGCGGCGTAGAAGGATACGATCTGTTGTTTTTGCTGCTACGGTATGGCATCAAAGCAGACAGAGGGAGGAGAAGATCAGGGCTAAAAGGATTATGGGGTAGTATTGCGTGAGGAGGATGGTCACTCTAAGTAGGCCACAAATGAATAAAGATTGGGCTTTGATAAAAGTTGATCTGCTACGTAATGGGAAGGTTGTTGCTCTAGCAGAAAAGAGGGCTCTAGCCCACACCAAAGAGCATAATCCATATCTCACAAAAATGTTGTGTTTAAGAAAGAATCCCACTGCCAATGCCGTCGATAAAGACTACTACCCCATCCAAGCACTCCAGTGTTGGTTGCCTTGCACCCTATGACCCATCATCCCCGGTATAAGACATGTGCCCGGAAAATCTAGCAGAGCAAAAGAAGTTCTCATCTCGTGGGTAGGCTTACTAGAAATTGAAAATTCTTGGGAATCGGTCCAAGTCATCCTACGTCGATTTCCAGATTTCCACCTTGAAGACAAGGTGGATTTGGAAGGGAGGAGTGATGATACGTTCCTCACTGCCAAGGTATACTCACGAAGACGGAGAAATGAAGTTGGCACCGGCTCAGTGCTGTCCTAGGCTCGAGTGGGTTTATCTTTGGCTATTGTGTTTTGAGGCCCTTTTCAATGGGGTCTGTGGGCTGCAAAACAAGGTGGTTCTGTAAAAGGGGAGGGGGGAGGACTGCAGAAGAGGGGATTCGGGAAAATACAGTTTTCGTGGGGGAGAGGGATGTTGTTCGCTGGAACTCCAAAATATTCTTTCCACTACTTGGATTACATGCAACAATGGACCCTCCCTGAGTTGCTTCCAACTGGATTGCATCCAAGCGATGGAAAAGATTAGTATTGGTTGTGGATTGCATCCATTTACATTGTTTTGCGCATATCATCATCTTAGTTGTAAATGATGGGCTGAAAGAGAATCAACTTGCTATTTCTCGGGTACAAAAAGCAATGAAGTACGTAAAATCATCACCTTGACGATTGAAACAATTCAAGACTTGTACAGAGAACATGAATATTGCATTTAAGGATAATGTTAGAAAATGTTATAAAGATAGTGCATATAATGTTAAACTTGATGCGCCAACTTTATGTATCTCGAAGAATGTGATGGTCAGTTCATACTTCATAGTAAACATGAGTAGAAGGACCTCTTATAAACTCAGAGGCTTGTATATTGACCTATTAACGGTCGAGTTGGTTCAGCGACTTATTGTTTGAATTTACCATTTTAGTTGAGTAATGTACACAATCTTTTCTATGTCTCTATGTTGAAGATGTATTCGATCCGTCTCGTATAATATTTTAAACGAAAGTACCTATTCTAGAAGATGTTTAGTATGAGGAGGAGCTTGAACTCGTGAAGTCAACGCCCTATAATGCCATCAAATACTCTTGGTTTGGATTCAATGGAAGAATCATAATGAAAGAGAATCTACTTGAGAAATTTAGTCCAACAGTATCGTCACTTGCTTATAGGTACTATTGAAATTCTTCTTAATTTTCGGGACGAAATTTATTAAACAAAGAAGATTGTAAATCCCATAAAAACAATAAAAAATGAAAATAATAACAAGTTTGTTGTTTTTTTTAATCTTCGCTCTCTTTCTCTTTCCTTCCCACCATTCTAACCCTATGCCAATCTCTCTCTCTCTCACACACACAACCAATTGGATATTTCGCCTATTCTTATTCATAATGAAAACCCAAATCTTCTTCTCTATTCACCTAAACTAGGTTCGTTAATTAGACTGGAATCAAATCTTATGAAGGGGCTTTATAATCTGTTAGGCCGAAGTGCAAGGGAATTTACTTAGTAAATTCATCTCATGAAAGCAGTACATGAAATTTGGTCAACCACTGATGACATTGTAGAGCAATTCTTTCTAAATGAAAGGAGACAAGTTGAACTTGTTGGTGACGTTTCCTGGATTGAAAATATTGTATTCTTTGTAAATCCAACAATTTGGGTCTTCTTTGTCAGCTTGCACTATTTAATTAGAGATGACAATGATGGTGATCAAGGTCATTTGATCGAATAGAGGTTGGAGATTGTAAGGATTCTCCTTGGTAGAATAAGTTAATTTCATGTTGGGTATTATATGTTTCGCGGTAGGGAAAGACGTGGTCCGTCCTGGTCTAATTTTTAGAAAAAATAATACCAGGCCAATGTATTATAATCTTAAAATTTTAAGATTATGACTAATATAATGTTTGAAGCGGCTGGCCATTGGAGGAGACTTACTTCCAAGGGGCATTTGTGTAACATATGCTTGGGTAATTTCCAGGATTAATCAAATGTTGCTTGATGTCTATTTTGCATGGATTTTATTGTATTGTACGTTAGGTTTGCTCAAGCTGTCCTTACTGGCTTCTAGTAAAGGATCTTTTTAACAAATTTGCCTGCATTTCCAGCTCTACAGGGTGTACCAGTTGACAAAGCAGCAAACTTCACGGAGAGGTTGATATTAGGCATTAAAGATGTTGCTGCCACTCCCCAAGAGGTGGAAAAGCTGGAGCTGTATTATTTCAAGCTCTTGGTGTGGTGTGCCTCTGGCCTTTGGTCTCTTTTCTCATCAGCCTTTTCCCTTCCAAGCCCCTTGCAGAGAACTACTAATGCTTGCAAGATTTCTTTCATCCCCTGCAGGCGATAGCTCGCTTGTTATCTTTACGACTATTGATCATTGCCGAGCTATAGCTGAAATTATTAATCGCGGCATGTTCTTCAGTTTCAGAGTATGCAATTTGAATGTAAAAAAGTACCATCCTCGACAAATCATAATAGCCTATTTAAATTGTTTTTAATATTATCATATTAGAAACTATTACAAGCTATTATTGTAATAATGAATGTATATCATAATAGCCTATCAAAACTTTTTGCGGTCAACTGATCCTCTCTATCATACTCAAACAGAGCCAGCACAAGGCGGAAAAAGGAGAAGGCGGTCAAGGTAACTGATATAAGAGCTGGTGGGCGAGCCCAGCTCACGAGTCTGGCTCTCGAACAAGCCGGCTCTATTTGGACTCTCAAGTCCAAAATTCAAGCCGACCGAACTGAGGAATTTGAGCCCTCCACATAAAAAGTGTACAGGTTGTATTGGGTGCAAAGTAAAAAGACGTGAATAGGCCATGGTCGACAAATCACATCATTCTGGACGTGATCCTTTGGACGGTGGGGTCGTGAAGTGCGGAGAGACGGATAGAACAGCCAATAAAACATGCCTCATTATTCAATAATTAATAATGCACCTGGGTTGTCTGGTTATTTTGATATTCTACGTTATTGAAGTAAAAAGGACAATTACTGCTTTTAAAAGTGAACGCTGCATCTTTCCCTTACAATCTAGGCTATGCTTAGGGGTGTTTAGAACTTAAACTAGTCTCTGAATGCATAGTAAAACCGACCCATTAAATCGGGTTCCGGTCAATTTTCTATTTATCTCGATTTTTTAATAATCTTGGGTTATGCAAAACTGATTTAATAGATTTGCTTTTGATTTTAACATAATGAAATTGTTAGACCTAAATATGACGATTAGTAATTGGATGATGCTATTTTGATTCTGGTCCACAATATTTAATAGTTATTTTCATGCGTCAATACAAAATTATATATTTAATGATGGATCCATGTAATGAATATCATCACAAGAACTAAGGGTGGGTGGATTCGGTATTTCACTTCCAGGAAGATTTAGTGAGAGAAACAATCGTGACGACGTCACCCAACGACGCCGGCGTTACCGTTATCTTCAACGTGTCGTACCGCCGGAAGAGTTCCACCAGGAACAGCCGACTCATCAACACCACCATGTTCTTTCCGGGGCACTGCTTGTTTCCGACAGACGGCTGCTCCGTCTCCGGCCCGTTCGACCACAGCACGTGCTTCAATAGCTTCTCGCCCTCTCCCAGAAACCGATCGGCCACGAACTCTTCCGGTCTCTCGAATATTTTCGGGTCTTTCGTGGCGAACGGTTGGTAACCGAATAAGAGCTCCCCTTTCTTGACCCGGAACGCGCCGTCGTGGCTCTCGATCACCAGATCTTTCTTCGCTCTGCCGTACTGGAACGCCACCGACGGTTCGATACGCAGCGCTTCGTACACGGCGGACTTCATCAACGGCATCTCTTCCATCGCCGCCAACGTTACCTTTTCATCTTTCGATTTCACGGCGGCCCGGATCTCCTCGGCCAGTCGAGCGTGCAAACTAACTCCGGCCAACCCGATCCATTTGACAATGACAGGATAGAGGAGCACCATTCCTCCAAAAGCATTGAAGCACGTCGCGAACAGAATGTTATGGCAAGCTTCTTCTCTCGATAACCCTGATTTTTCAGCTTCTTCAAGCAGAGATCCTGATGATTCGTAGAAAAAATCGTACAGCTTTTTGTAATCGCTTTTGATGAGAAATGGAGGAAGCATGAAGTTATGCAGGAGTAGATCATCTAGAACAGAGGGTAGACCGAGGCTCATAACAGGACCAATCTGAAACAAAACCCATTTTTGAGTTAACGTTGGACCTTCAGTTCCCAGTTTCGTTTTCGCTGGATCGATTCCGAAAAACGCTCGACTGAGGAAGTTGAAGGAGGCCTGCTGATTGGGAAGGTCAAAGCTAGCTTTTCCTTTTGCCGAAATCGTGGTTTCTAGGCCGTCGAAGAGCTCCGTAAAGCTTGTACGGAACTCCGGAATGAAATGATCTCGCCGAGATTGAATGAGATAGAAGACGAGGTTTTTCAGCTTCTCGTGATTCGGCTCCGACGGGTCGAGGTAGGCGATGACTCTGTACCCTCCAAAGAGTTTAGTCGACGGAACGTAAGTGCCGTTGAAAACATTTTTCTTCTCAACCTTGGACATGTCGAAAAGTACCGGAAAACTCTTGCCGTCGAGAAGAACGACGACTCCGGAGTTGCCGGTGATAAAAGGACCGGGGGGCATATTAGATCTGAACACCGTAGATTTGTACTTCACCATACGTGATCGGAAATACTCATCCTTCCCCTGGAAATAAAAATAATTAAGTCTATCTCTGATCGGCCCGAAAAAAGGGAGGCCACAATCGCCGGGAACTTCCGAGATCGGACGTTCGACGAGCATTGGCTGAGGAAGTGACGATTCCTCTGATGCAGACGCCATACTCCGGGCAATCTCAGAATGAAGAGAACTAGCATTGGGGAGACTGAACTTATAGATGGATAGAATTAAGAAACAATGATCATATAGGTTTACTATGTTCAAGTGGGTGACTTTTCTTTGCCGTCTTCTAAAATGGCTATTTTTATCAAATAATTTCAAACTCCCAATATCATTTTTAATTTCTACGATACCAAAATCTAATAATATTTTTGACGTGTTAAGATGATCTTCTTAATCAATCCGATTTGAATGATCTAATTTGGCAACCACATATCTTAATTACAATCAATTGACGTTTGTTTAATTTTAAATTTTTGTTGCAAATTAGCTCGTTACTATCCACGTAGCTGTTGCCCGTAAATGTAATCGCTAAAACGAAATGCACATGTCGCAGCTGTTGTTGTAAATATTCATCTTACAAAGACAAGTCAATTTTCAATCAATAAAATAATTGTGAGATATTAAAAAGAATAAAATTTAGATTTTTTGTTTTAATTCTAATCTAAATAAAATAAATACAAAAATAAAAATAAAGAAAGATAAAAGTAGTGGTTAAATTGAGAATTGAATAAAGACGCGTTTAGTCTTTTCCGAACATTAGATTTACTTGTACTGTTTAAAATATTGCAACATTTATTATATTATTACCAAGATCTGGTTAAAACACTAATGAACTGAGGCTAGCATTGTCGCTCTTCTTTCACACATATAACTTAAACTTATAATAAGTGAAATATTACTCGGGATTCAGGGTTTTAAAACAAGTTCTTTTTAACCACACTAAATTAGAACGAACATAACAAAAATGTTCATCACTAAACCGTGTCACTCGGATTAACCACCTAATGAATCTAACAAACGTCCTACCATTCAAGTAATGATATTTTATCATGATATCATCGATGATATCTAAGTCTGCACAAAGATATATGAAAGTTTATTAGATCAAATCCTAAATAAACAATCCGTAAGTCTCCTAAATAAAAGCAACATACGAAAAAATCTTAATTTTATCCTAATCAACTATCGAAAATTTATAAAATCAATGAAAGTTAAAATGAAAAGCAAAAGAGAAAAATTATGGTCCTCGTCACTGAAAATCGCTAGTTGCACAGCTCTGTTCTCGCGCCACCGTAATTTTCATTATCGACCTTTGGCTCGAATTGACGTCTGCGGTGAATTGTCAATTTTGTTCACTAATTCTTCACACTAGGCTTGTGAACACTTGACTTTATTTTATAGAAAACACATATCCTTATTCGGGTAGGAAAATTTTTGAGATTTTGAAGTTTTTCAAATCTCAAAATATATTCCTATTTCCATGTAATAACTTTTAGATAATTGGTTGTGATCTTTCTCACTCTACCATATCTTCGTGATTTTTTCTTGTGTCGCAATCCTCTTTAAGTATATCTAACAACGCGAAAACAAAAACTACAAGAAAATTAACTATCAACGATATTAGATCAAAATCACGTGAAATCTATCTTGCAGATGGCATCCATAAGTTGCGGCATTTCCAAGAATATTTACTCTAAAAACAAGATTTTTAACTAAAACATTAACCAAGTTCAAGTGATTTAATCAAAATAAAATCATAAATATTAAATTTTTACGAGACTGAGTGACGTCACATGATGTGTTATTGATTAAACCCGCATAGCATGTGATTGGTAAATATGTTTTCAATAGATTAATGTCACGAATTCCATGATAATTATATCATATAGTTTGTCCTATTTTGTAACAGTGATTGTCGTTCTTTAAACTATTTTTTCAATTATTGATGCCCTTTCAGGTTAAACGTGTAGCATGTGATTCTCTTGTTATAATTGTGTCCATATGGTCCATCAGGAGACAACATAGCAATCATCTTTCCATATATTATTAGTTTTGGTACCTTGTATAAACATGTTCACAATGTTCACTGTGCGACACAAAAAGTGAAAAAAAAATTAAATACACATAATGGTATGAGAGAAGTCTTCCTGAGGGGTACGAGCTGGACATGTCTGGTTTTGCCCCAGGTTCTTGAACGATTCTAATTTTGAGTCAAATTTTTTATTGACCTATTGACGAGGCCGAATTCATGGTTTTATTTTTAAATCCATGAATCTTTGTTTGAACTGACTAAGCAAAATCGATCTGGTTTGGCTTCAACGATTCTAATTTACCTACAAGTGCAACCGGTTTTTCCCATCCTTAGTCTTCTGCCAACCGGGTTTTATATTTGCTCTTTTCTTAGAGTCCGAGACTTTATGGTAAGATAGGGGCTTACTCGATCAACTCGTTTTTAGGAGTTTCAGAAGTTGTCTCTCGTTTTGTAAGTTCAAACGAGAAACATTAGCGAACAAAAAAATCTCTATCTTGTACGGGAACGGAGGCTGAGTTGATCGAACCTCGCTAAATTATTGCATCGAGTTTCTTGTTGTTGTTTAGTTGTGCATGCATACAGTAGTTTCTTAACACACGTGTCGCCCACACGCACGTGGTAGATACTATTGAAAGTCAAGGTTTTGTCATAACATTTATGGTCATTAATGTAATGGGTTCTCAAATTAAAAAGCGAAAAAGACATCCACCCAATCCATTGTGTATGGATGTGGCCATTGACTAACTAGGTAAGGAACTGATAGTGCGATGCAAATAAGAATGTAACGAGTGAGAGGATGAAAATTAAGTTGGATTCGGTTCGCTGAAGGTGGATTTAGAATAAGTTCGGTTTCATAAATCCAAACCAAAATCAAACAGATATTAACCTCCGTTTTTTCATTCTTGCGCAAGTGTTGTTTTCCTTTAATCGTTTCGATTCCTACATTTTTTGGTTTTTTACTCCTCTCGGTTTGATCTTTGGTTTTTTCTGTTTTGGCTGACTTCGACTTCCGGTTTTTCTTTTTTTGTTTGGTTTTTTTAATTCTTCAAGTGATAAAATACTTGCACGTTTATAAAATATTTTTTAGGTCAAATTTTTGTTTCTTTATTTTCTAATGATAATTTCCGCTCTTGATTTGGTTTGATTTTTTTTAAAGTAAAATCGAGCACCAAACTGAATTTTGGTTTTCCTTACTTATGAAACCAAACTGAACCAAAAATTTGGTTTGGTTCGGTTTTTTATTAAAACCAAAGCAATTTACACTACTATTGAAAACTATTTGACATCTTTGTGTGTGTTTTTCAAAGATAGTTGATATTTAACCTAACTAACTTTGGGCAAGAGCAATATTCGTACAATGTTCAACTGCCAAGTCTCGGGTGAGAGCGAGCGACTGTAACGAGACTGCAACGCAATACATCATATCAATCGGTCAAAACACGCCTACATTTGGATTCCACTTGGAGATGAATGTGGGAGTTTTCTATTATTGCAGTCACACCCATTTAATGCGTGCTTCCGTGCACTTGAATATTTGTTCTCAGAATTAATACTGAGAATTTATTCCCAATGTGTGTGTAATTATTCATTGTGGATATGGACACATGAACACGTTCTTGAGCATATGGCTTCATGGAAAAGGTGGGCAAAGTGAACCGAAATCCCGATCCGAATCAGAACTATTGATTTTGATCAGGCCAATTTTTTAGGGTTTGGGGAGTTGCCTCTCATTTTGCAAGTTCAAACGAAAAACATTAGGTATAAAACAATCGATATCGTGTAAACGATCTTAGGGTGAATTGGCAGAAACTCGTTAAATTATCGCATCCATTTTTCTTATCATGCTTAATTGTGTGCACGTATGCAATAGCCTCTTAACACACAAGTGTAGACCGCACCTACGTGGTAGATAATGTTGAAAGCAAAAGGTTTTTATGATCATTAATGCGATGACTTCTCAAATTGAAAAAGGAATCTTGTGTATGGATATAGTCACTAATTGAGGAGGTATCATGTTATGTTGACCCACGAGGTTGGTTTGTTTTTTATTGAAAAATAACTGATCTTATAGGTTCAGTTACGTTTTTGTTAATTACTTTGAGTTCGGCTATGAGTTGGTCTTCGAGTTGGGTCAGTTTTGGCACGGATTTGGTATGGGTTGACGCGATTTGGACAAGTCATTCATCTCGTGTATGAAAAATTTATTCAAAATGCATACTATATAGATAAAACGTATCTTTAAATGAAATACTCACTTCGAATGTCATGTGTCCATATCAACCTTACAAAATTACCAAAATAAATATACAATCAAACTAGTTAATCCAACCATACAAGAAACATAATTTACTATCCGAATTCTGAATTCACACTTTCGTATGAATATTCAATTCAAACACACAAATTTGCATCAAGTACTCATACCAATATAAGATTCTCGATTGAAACAGTCAATCTAGTCATATTAAAAAATGTTATCCAAATAAATCCAAGCATTGTAAAACGTTCAACTCTAGGCCATTTATCAAATGCAATTGCTGTTTCCATCAATTTACGAGAGATTATTGGCTAAGATGTCTGCTTTGTACTACCAGATAGAAAATAAAATAAACTAGACTTGTAAATTACTAAAACAAAATTTGATTAACTTCCTTGTATATTTCAACTCATGGGAGTGGACCCACAAGTTTAGTTTGGGTATATTCTAAATAATTGTCCATCGTTCTGAAATTAGTCAGATTTCAAATTGTTATAATTGATCCGAATCCATTTTTTTGGTGAGTTTAGTTCGTTGCCAATCATCAGCCCTACTACTACGCAAATAAGAATATAACGAGGGACAATGAGAAAATCAGGGGTGAAATCAACTCATTATGGTTCGGTGCGCCGAAGAGTGGTGTGCCGAAATCGATTTGGTTTTAGAAATCTAAAAATGAAAACCACTAATAACCTTAGTTTTTCGACTCAATACGAGTTTGGTTTTTGTTTAATTGATTCGGTTCCCTCGGATTTCGTTCTATTATTCCTCTCGAATTGAACAAAAAAATTTGGTTTTGTTGGGTAATTGATTTCCATCCTTATTGATTTTCAAAGGTAATTGATACTATTCATACAATATTCAAAATCCAAAATTTAAAACTGACTTCACCACTTAAAATCCAACTCGAGTACAACATTTGAAATTTGATAATTTTTTCAAATATAGAACCGAATCGAGAATAAATCAGATTCTATCTCATGGTCCAGTTTCTAGAACCCACACTTTTAATCATGGTTTCAAAAATCCAAAATCGTGATGTCAGTTTATACCCCAAGAATGAAACAAGACCATTGCTTGTAGCAGCGGGATCGGATGCAACTTTCTCTTGCCCATTTTTGACAATCACAACTGTGAAAGGAATGGTTCAAATTAACTTTTTTCTAAATTTAGAGCGAGTCTCAAGGAATTGTCAAAATTACCCCCAATAAACTTGATTCAACATTTTTGCGAACAATTTTCAAGGTGGGTCTTAAACAGAAAAAGATCGACAGGGGTGTCAGCAGATTGGGAGGAAAGTAAATAAACAGATAATGATAATCTTAATTTAATAATAATTTGACATGTCAGAATATATACTAAGGTAAAACTAATCTTAATGTCACCAATGATTGTGAAGGAAAAAAAAAGCATTTCAAATATTTATTTCTTTAGCAAAAATAAAAATAATAACTACTCACGAATTTTGTCCTTCGATATATTGCTCCGTTCTTGTAGCAAGAGTTGCAAATCTAAATAAATAAGAAAGCAAACAAGAAGTTCAATTCTCAATATTACAACGGCAATATAACATATTCAAGAACCAATAACTCGACTATTTAATTTCGGAAGAGATAGTTAAATTTGACAATAAATATTACTAAAATTTAAATGGATAAATAATAATTTATACCATTAAATTTGGTGGTAGTTAAAATATATACTTTAAACTTTAAAAATAGTCGATGCTTGAATTTTATTATATTTCATCTTTTTTTTTTTAATTTTAACTCATTTAATTTCATAAAAACAAGAACATTTACAAACTCTTAATCTTTTCAATATTTTTATCACAATTTATTAACGAAATGTGTTGCTTAAATGAATGTACATGGTTTAAATGACTTTCGTCGCTCTAACCATCGTAACATTTTGAGCATTTTTTACTAATAAAATCGTGGGAATTCCAACGCATGGTACATAAAATTATCATAACGGGTGACGGGCTTAAGCCTCCACATATTGAATGAAGAGCAGTGCTCTCGAACAAAGCAAAAGTAACCCAAAGATACATATCGAAGCCATAAATAATGTCGTAATATTTTGAACCATTTGCAAGAGAACACTAACAAAGTTTCACTTCATATCTTAGTTTCTTGCTTGCCAGAACCAGACAGAAAAAACATGAAGAACGTTGGCATGAAAATCGAACAAGAGCGAAAAGGATATGTAGGCTACTTCCAAATAGAGACAAGAAGAACAAAGAATTCTATCATTAAAAGTAGCCTCTTCAGAAAGCTCTCCTGTTGCCCTTGATGAGTTTGATTATCGTCTCCATGAAACAAATTAGAAGGTGGACCATCCGTTCCAGGATCGGGATAGTCATGCAAAAAAGGTCTAACAAAGATGGGATAAGACCACGAAAAGCTCCCATGGATGCAAACCCATGTTGGGGAAAGTGAGTTGTCTCGGGAGGAGGAGCTGTTTCTGGTCGGCGTCCGTGTGGGCGATCGGGAATATTAATGCCAGGAATCGATTTCGATCTTGGATCAACTGATGTCTTTCCTCTACCATATAAGGGAACCAACGTCTCCTCTTCAACGAGAGACTTGCAAACCGGGCATTCATGGCAATGGGAGTGAATATGGAGCCACTTGTAAAGGCATGGCCAGCAGAAAAGGTGGCCGCATAAGGTTACGATGGGATCTAGCGCCAAGTCGAAGCAAATACTGCACTCAAAATTTGCCGCATCATCGTTGCTGTTATTATCAGAAAAAGAACTCTTTGCTGGCCGACCTGTTGATTCCCTAAACCCACCGACCATATCTGAAACACTCGATTCATCATCCATGAAAAATCCGAAACAAACAATTGAACCAGACTCAGAATCTCACGAATCAGAAAAACAAACACAAGCCCAGAAGAGAATTTCCCAAGACAGAAAAATCGAAATCTAATGATCAAAAGTTGCTAATTATGCAGCAGAAAAACCTCAGAATCCACAACCCTAAATACAGAAAAACAAACCCCTAAGATCTCTTAAATAGATGTTACGAGGCCCATTTGATATGACAAGCATCAACAGCAGAGTGGGATTCTCTCCTATTGAAGCGGAAGGCAGTTGGAGAGAATAGGAGTGTGAAGTCTATTATCTTTGCTGTTATTATTAGTATCCAGTAGAATCTGAAGTTAGACCTTTTTCGTTATAAAAAATAACTATTCTGTAAACACGCCAAAAATTGATGTGTAAAATTTGTATTATATTTTTTCGCATTTGTTGACTAGTCAATTGCTAAATTTTTTGCTAGTAATTTGTCGTGGTTCGTTACGTATATTACTGGTATTCTCGATCAAAGTCTTGAATTCGAATTTACCGTTGATTTTTGTTTCGTAAATTTTGGACATCGCAGATTAAGTCAATTTTTCTAATTAAGTGGACACATAGTCGATTGAGATAATTGACGGGAGAATCGAAAGATAAAGTCAAAAAATAATCGTTACTCGATAGATTATTATAATTTGATTTTTGAAGATTTTATTATATTATATTATATTTTTATTTAATAATATAATAATATATATATTGGTAACATATATCATATGTTAGAGAAGGTGTCGTTAGAGAGGGAGATAAACAGGAAGAGAAAAGCGGGTGGTGACACTGCGTAGGGATGAAAGATTTTTCAGATCCGTCTTTCGTTTTTGAAGATTCGGGTACCAAAACATTTTTCTTTGAAAAATATTAAGGTCTGTGCAAGAATCTTTTAGGTTTAACTTATATTTTAGAAGAAATTTGAGAAAAACTCTGATTTAATCGTTTTAGTTCAGTTTTTAAAGTTTGGCAGTTTTTAAAATTTAACTGTCTTTCGTCTCGTTTAGAAGAACGTTTTGACGTAGGTTTCGTCAAATTCAGAGGTCGGAGGAGTCGCCGGCGACGAAAAAACGTCGCCGGTGAAGATGACGATATATATAATAATAATAATAATAATAATTTTATTTTACATTACATGTAAAATGATTTTTAAACCTAAATGTATTATTGCAGGATTCCCTAATTCGACCTAAAATCGAGATTGAATATTCTCGATTCCGACCTAATTTTTCAAGGAATTAAAAGGTAGAGATTTTTATATTAATACTAATTTTAAATATTTAATTGCATTTATATTATTATTATTATTATTACAATTTATTGTTATTGAACATATGCATATGCATTGCACATTTATCATTGAGCATGTGTGAGTTATTGTGCACAAATGGTTAATAGGACGGCTAAGCTTGTCCTTGGGTTTCGAATCCATAAACTGGATCTGGGTCTTTATGGTTGTCACTACCTTAGAGTAGATGTATACACATCATTTGCATTGCACCTCATTGTGCATTTACATATTTACGGATCAAGTTTAAACATGTTTTAACATGTTATTTATTTATAATTTAATAATAAAAATAAAATCCATACTGAGAGTAGTCACTCACCCATTTGGTTACAAACTTTGTTTTCAGGATCATTCCGGATAAGGCCCAGTAAGGCTTATATTGGAGTTTAAATTCTCCAATTTGTATTTGAAAAATTTGAACGATGTATTATTTTAAATTGTAAAACTTCTCGTGTATATTATTGGGTTGAAACATTTTATGTATGCTATCCGACTATTTGGATTAAATGTTTGGGCTTGCTTGAAATTTTAAGACTTCCGCTGTTTGATTTCAATTGAATACTCGAACCTCGGGCTCAGTGGTCGGGTTCCTTCGGGAATCGAGCCATTGGGCCCCAAGTCTTGACAGAAAAAGTGGTATCAGAGCCCAAGATTCAAATTGAGTTGGATTTATTAAATGTTGGATATTATAACTTAATTAATATATTATTTAATTTCTTGAGTCATTATCTTGACTAAAATTTTTGAAAATTTCATGAAATTGAATATGCTTTCTAGACGAGCAAACAACCAAAATATTCCGGCAGTTGATTCTACTAATCTTATGGGTGAGCCTCCACCCATGGACCATTTAGCTGCTATTAGGAGTGCACTGAAAAATTTGGCACCACAGGATGTGACACCTGACCCGTATACTAGTCAGCTAAAGTATTTTAACCAACTTAGTCATATAAACACATCATCTTTCAACATGTTGGATGATTCTGGAGAAGCTGATGAATAACTTATTCTAATGGAGAAAAATATAGATATTCTCTATGTACATGCAGAATTTTGGGTATCTTTAGTCACTTATTATTTTACGGGTATTGCTGAGAGGTGGTGGCGGTCCATTAAAGCTGATTTTCCAAATGAGTTTATGCAGTGGGACCAATTTGAAGCTTTATTCATTGATTAGTTTTGTAATGTTGAGCACCGCCAAGAGATGAAATCTGCTTTTTACGAATTGGAACAGAGCGACATGCCGGTTTACGAGTATTATGCTAGATTTCTACAGCTCGTAAGTTACGTTTCTGGATTGTCTATGGAAGATAAGATTGTGAGGTTTAGAGTGGGGCTCAAACCGATAATTAAATCCTGATTAGATGCCTTGAGCTTCACTTCTCTACCACTCCTTGTGGCTTCGGATAAGCGGGTGGAAGCCAATCAAACGGAAATATTTGATGCAAGTAAAAAGAAAGAAAATAAAGGCTATAAAAGTGGTGGAAAGATTATGAAGAAAGATATTAGTAAAGGCCAAAGTAGTAAAAGCAGTTATTCTAGTGGCTCTTATTTGGGTAAGCCATAAGCAATTATACTTGTCAACATGTGGGAAAAATGGTCATTGGAGGAAAGATTGTAATTTCAATGACCGGAGTCAACATAGAGATATTTTGGTTCAACAGCCGATGCCGGCATCTTCTAGTTTCTGTGGTAACTTGCAGGGAGTGGGTCAGCGCCCTCAGTTTGGGCAAACATCTTATATGCCTACTCAATTATCTGGATCTCGACCTCAACAGTATCAGCCTCAATACCAGCACTAGTATCAGGCGACTAGTGTCAAATCGCAAAGGTTCCATCAGCAGATGTTTGATAACTCAACCCCTTCCAGTCCAAGAGACAAACGCAAGGGTAAAACTAAGGTCACTGGTTAGATGTATGTTGTAGTTGACCAAGAGACTTCAGAGCAGCCTGGACGAGGAGCGATTGATGGTACACTCCTCTTTTCTAATACTTTTGTACACGCCTTATTTTATACAAGAACATCTCATTCTTTTATTTCAAAAGTAATTGTGCGTGCTTTGAAATTGAAATCCAAGAAATTAGAAAATCTTATAGAGTTAAGTACTCCCCTTCATTCTAGCTACCTAGTTGATAGATAGGTTCCAAAAGCTAATGTCGTTATAAACGGACCAAAGTTAGTAGCATGTTTTATTATAATTTTTCATGGACCAGTTTGATATAATTCTTGGTATGGATTGGCTGCGCTGTTATAAAGATCAGATTGATTGTCACCTTCGGCGGGTGACGTTGACTTTAGATGATGGGACAATATTGGTGCATAAGTGTAACCCTCATATTATTCTCCATAATCCTATTCAGCGAGCATGTTTTGGTGGGAGGAAGAAATTGGAATGCTACGGGAATTTATTTTCTATTGGCGGTGAATCCAATGATGTGATGGTAGATTTGAACTTATTGATTGTCCAAGATTTTTCCGATGTTTTTCCTAATGATTTGCCAGGATTACCGCCATATCGTTAAATTGAATTCAATATTGATCTTGTTCCTAGAGCAGCTCCAATTTTGATTCCTCCATATCGTATGGCTCCTGCTGAATTAAAAGAATTAAAAGTTCAATTGGAAGACTTATTGCAAAAAGGTTCTATTTGGAAGAATAGTTCTCATCAGGGCGCACCAGTATTTTTTGTTAAGAAAAGTGATGGTTCCCTCTGCTTATGCATCAATTGTTGAAAGTCGAATCAAGCCACAATTAAGAATAAATATTCATTGCCAAGAATTGATGATCTTTTTGACCAATTGGGTGGTTGTGAATGTTTTTCCAAAATTGTCTCGGTACCATCACGTGAAGATCAAAGAAGATGCTATTTCTAAAACAGTCATCAGAACTCGCTATGGCCACTTTGAATTCACGGTCTTACCATTTGGGTTGACCAATGCACCTGCAGTATTTATGGATTTAATGAATCGGGTGCTTCGGCCATATCTTGATAAATTTATTGTGGTTTTCATCGATGATATTATAATTTATTCAAAGTCACAGGAATAGAAAATGAGACATTTAGAAATCGTGTTGGGAACCATGCGTGAACATCAGTTGTATGCCAAATTTGAAGGATCGAGATTAACCTAAGTGAGGGAGGTGAATTAGGTTAACTAAATTTTTTAATTACTAAGTCAAATTCGTGCGAATTGTTTAGTTATTTCCAAACTCTAGTGCGGAATTCTTAAACAAATAAATAAGAGTTTAGAGTAAGGAGAATGACACCAGTTTGGTAACGCGGTTCGGCCAACCTTGCCTACATTCGCTCTTCAAGGTACCTCCTTGAAGATCTTTCCCGCTCAAACCTTGAGCTTCACTCCGATTGACTTACGGGTGTCAACCAAACCTTTTGACTCTTTTCTTGAAGGGGCGTCACCCCTTTTACAATGATCGTTCAAGGAAAACAAATACAATTTGTACGGTTATAAAAACCGACTAACTCAATCTCAATAATGATATACAAGTTTAGAAGTAGGATTTGAGAGAGTAAAAAAATCGAGAATTAATTTGGCAGCACTTTGGCATAGTTTTCTCTCGTCTAAAATCTTCTACTCAAAATGAGCTCGCTTCATCTATTTATAGATTGCTGCTTATCTGTCCAGATGGGTCGACACATTTGTTGTTGGGGTCGACACAAGCACTAGCCGGTAGACACATAAAAAATATAGTTGTTGAGAATTTTTTGACCGTTGGTGCTGATCTGCTAAATTGGGTCGACACAAATTCTTCTCTGGAATCTCTGAGGTCGACAAAAATGTAGGTTGGGTCGACATAATATAAACGATGGAGTCGACACATAAAGTGCAGGCTCAGCTTTGAGGGGTCGACATATAAAATATGGTAAGGTCGACACAATGACTTTCCTAAGGTCGACACAGACGGTTTGGATGGGTCGACACATTTGCACGCTGCAATATATTTTGGGTCAACACAAGTTATATAGTTGGGTCTAAACAATTTAGAAGACTCGCCCTCTGTTTTGAACAGGGGTCGAGACAAATTCACTAAGGGTCGACACAAGGAATGAAAGACTCAGCTTCTGTTTTGAACAGGGGTCGACACAAAACACTAAGGGTCGACACAAAACATTTTGGGTTAAGCTTCTGGATTTTACAAGGGTCGACACAGGACACTATGGGTCGACACAAACTGCATATATATTTGAAATTTCTGCAGCACTTAAACAAATTGTTAGACTTTAATTGTACCCTTCAAAGAGGGTATTTCTCATAAATGGTTAAGTCTAATTTAAGCATTGTAAAGTAGTTTATTTTATCTTTCATGCTCATCTTACATAGTTATCATAAAAAATAATTGATTGCTTTAAAAACACTTTTAAAGCCAACAAAATTATCCAAGTGTGAGTTTTGGAAAAATGAAGTTAAATTCTTGGGACATATCATTTCTCGTGATGAGATATCTATGGATCCTGAGAAAAATGAGGCGGTGGTGGAATGGAAACCATCTAAGAACATTTCTAAGGTTCGAAGTTTCCTTGGGTTGGCTGGCTACTATCGTCGATTTGTGAAAAAAAAAATTTCATCGATAGCTAGGCCATTAACTCAACTCACCAAGAAGGAGGTGAAATTTATTTGGAGCAATGAATTTTAAATGACTTTCGATATACTTAAGGAACATTTGACTTCAGTTCCTATCCTTGCAGTACCTAATGAGGATTTACCATAGAATGTATATACTGATGCATCAAGAGTCGGTTTGGGATAAGTACTAATGCAACAGGACATTGTCATTGAGTATGCTTCTCGACAATTAAAGGCTCATGAGCAGAATTACCCTGTGCATGATTTGGAATTAGCCGCCATCGTCTTCGCTCTCAAGATTTGGCGGAGTTATTTGTATGGTGCTAAATTTGAAGTATTTTCTGACTGAGACTTGAATCTTCGTCAGAGACGTTTGATGGAATTTATCGGAGATTATGATTTCTCTCTGGAGTATCACCTTGGAAAAAAAAATGTAGTAGCTGATGCCCTGAGCCGATATCCTCGAGGTTCTCTTTCGTGCCTCGTTCTAGAGGATTGGAAAAGATGTTTAACTCTAAAAGATTTTGAGTTTCAACTTCATGATTATGGGCATTTTGCTAGGTTATTCAATGTGGTAGCTACTTCTAGTCTTCTGCAGCGTGTGAAAGGAATGCAGAAATTGTAGGATCGAGATTAACCTAAGAGGGGGGTGAATTAGATTAATAAAAATTTTCTCCGATGATTACACTTTAATCAAATTTGTGCGTACGGTTTACTCAATCTAAAACTCTAATGCGGAAAAGATAAACAACTTAATAGAGTTAGAGAGAGAGAGATTGACACCAGATTGTTAACGTGGTTCGGCCAACCTTGCCTACGTTCATGCTCCAAGGTACCTCCTTGAAGATTCTTCCCGCTCAATCCTTTGAGCTCACTCCGATGGACTTACGGGTGTCAATCAAACCTTTACAGTGACTCTTCTTTAGGAGAGGCGTCACCCCTCTTACAAATTTCGCTCACAGATTTTAATAGAAGATTTTTCGGTTACTAACCGACTCTCTCAATCAAAAAATGAATATACAAGATATAAATACAAAGATTGAGAGAATGAAATGATTCTCTAAAATTTGGCAGCAATTCGGCTTTCTTTTTGCTCTTTGAAAAAATCGTTGTTTCAATCCACAGCTCAGCAGCTATTTATAGATTTCGTTCTGCTCAGGCTGGATAAGTCGACATAAGTACGGGATCGGTCGACATAGATATAGCCGTTTAGACACATTCTGAAATAGCCGTTGGAGGTTATCTTCTTTTTCTGCTCTTGTTCGGTCGACATAGCTTTTGATCGGTCGACATAAGATTTAGTGATTTGTCGTTGAGAAGAACTTCAGTCGACATAGATATGGCCTCTGGACATTTATACAGTCGACATAATAATGTTGCAGTCGACATAAAGATGGCCTCTGGATATGTATACAGTCGACACAATGGCTTTGCAGTTAACATAACGTTGGCCTCTGGATATGTATATAGTCGACACAATAGCTTTGCAGTCGACATAATGTTGTAGAAATGTGTTCGACATCTTTTTGCTTCTTGTCTCGAATATCTTCGGTCGACACATTCTTGCAACGGTCGACACAATATTCTTCTCTGGTTAACTCATTAGTCGACATATAATGTAGCGGTCGACATAAGTTTATCGTCTGCCAAAAGATTAGTCGACACAACTAATAATAGGTCGACATAAGCAGGTTGCTGCCTGAAGATAGGTCGACATAGTTGGGAAACGGTCGACACAAGTTTATCCTCTGCTAGAAGATTAGTCGACTTAACTAATGATAGGTCGACATAACCTGTATCAGACTTAATAATTTTTGCAAAACTCAACTGATTTGTTAGACACAAGAGGTACCCTTCGATGAGGGTATTTCATATACATTAACTTCTCTTAACGGTTAATCAATTTTCCAGTATATTAATGTTCATCAATAAAAAACAAAGGTTACTTTAATCGCAGATAAAGCTAACAGAAATTAGATGACGGATTAATAGAAAAATTTGATCAAATACAAGCTGGTGAAGAATTTAATGATTGGAGTATTGGGCAAGATAATTGCTTATACTTCAAAAGTTGTATTATAGTACCGAATAATTCTGATTTAAGACAGTTTATTCTTTCTGAGCACTAAAATGTCCATGATTTTCCATACATTCTGGGTCTACCAAAATGTATCAAGATTTGAAGTGCCAGTATTGGTGGAATGGTATGAAACAGGATGTGACTGAGTTTGTTTCAAGGTGTTTGATATCTCAACATGTAAAGGTTGAACATCAGAGAGCTGTTGGTTTATTACAGCCTCTGTCTATTCCGGAGTGGAAGTGGGATAGGATTGCCATGGATTTCGTGTCTGGACTTCCCAATACCCCTAAACAGCTTGATGTTATTTGGGTCATAGTTGATCGATTGACTAAGGTCTCTCATTTTATTCCAGTGAGAACGGAATTTTCAGCATCTAAATTCAGTAGGCTATATGTCGACAATATTGTTCGATTGCATGGAGTTCCTTCTAGCATCGTGTCGGATCGAGATCCAAAATTTACTTCTAAATTTTAGGAATCATTTCAACAAACCTTGAGTACCAAATTACATTTCAGCACAGCACATCATCCTCATACCGACGGTCAATCAGAGAGAACTATTCAAATCCTTGAGGATATGTTGCGATCTTGTATTTTAGATTTTGGTGATAGCTGGATTAACCACTTGCCATTGGTGGAGTTTGTGTATAATAACAGCTGTCAAGCGAGTATAAGAATTTCTCCTTACGAAGCTTTGTATGGTAGACCATGCAGATCTCCTCTTTGTTGGGCTGAACTTGAAGAGTGTGCAACTCTTGGTCCCGAAATAATTCAAGAAACTACAGATAAATTTCAGACCAAGGAAAGGAGTCAGTCGATTCAGAGTTAAGGGAAAACTTGCTCTGAGATATATTGGGCCGTTCAAAATCATTGAGCACGTTGGCCCTGATGTGCAACGGCGGGGTGTTTTGCACGTCGTGAACGGTGGGCGTGCGCGCGAGCTAGATTGGCTCGGGCGTTCGGTGAATGGTAAATGGAATGATCGGTAATGAGGGGTTTTGCGGAAGCTAGAAGGTGAAAATAATGATATGGCACGGGTAGTATGATCGGATGATCGGGAAGGTTGGTGATGGCTCGGGAATGGTGCGGATTATGGAGGAATCGGATGATGAATATGATGGCGGACGCTTTGGACACTTGAGCAATCAAAGTATCCAAATTCGGTAGACCTTGGAGAAGACTCGGATATGACGCACCGAGGCTTTGACAAGGGTTGACGGAAGCTTGGCCGGATATGACTCACCGGAGAAGTAACGTCGGGTTGAGAGAATTATCAAAAAGGCTAAAAGCTCTTGTATTGATAAAAATTCGCTAAGTAAA
>QAOC01012062.1:333833-345230 GCA_003255005.1 Begonia fuchsioides | reverse complement strand
GATTTTGTGCGTGCGAATCCCCCCAAATCTTCTTGTTTGTTATTTTCCAACCGAAATATCTTATCTCTAAAGATTTGACACGGTCAAATTTGAAGGATGCCTTGGGCTTCTTTAAGTGTTGCTAGGGCCTCGGTCTTGGTAATGTCTTGGGCTGGAAATCCGTCCATTTGATGACTAGGCTTGATCCTCTTCATTCTCTAAGTCTCTAAGTGCTGAAAAGAATTGTGGCGCTCGGCCACTTATTGAAGATGGCCGAGACCCTAATGGGTCTCAGCGTGGGCCGCGTGACGTGGCCCGGTCGAAGCGATGATGATGCGCGCCATGGTCGTGTCTCGGGCGCCCTGGGCCGCATTGTCCGGCCCAGCGTGTGCGGTCAAGGTGAACTTCGTGGTCGTTGGCGCGGCGTGTGCGGTCAAGGTCGCGCGCTCCGCGTCATGGGCCGCCATGTCCGGCCCGGCGTGTTCGGTCAGGCTCGTGTCCAGCCACGTGAGGGACGTCTTGGGCCTTTCTTGGTCATCTTCCGTGGGTGACTCCGAAGTTATGTTTCCTACAAAACGAGCACACAAATTAGCAAAATTGGCCGTGCTCCTCGGCGCTAGATTGGTGATGTGCTCCCATTGCACATCAGGCCCTGTGGCTTATCGTTTGGAGTTGTCACATCAGTGAAGGTATGTACATAATGTTTTTCACGTGTCTATGCTAAGGAAGTATGTGGCTGATCCTGACCACATTGTTTCGTGGCCTGGAATTCCAATTCAACCTGATGTGTCATATGAGGAAGTACCTGAAAGGATTTTGGAACGCGATGTCAAAGTATTACGCCGTCGCGAAATCTCAGTTGTTCGTGTCCAGTGAAGGAATCATTCTGAAAGAGACAACGTGGAAGATAGAATCTGAAATGATGGTGAAGTACCATCATCTATTTTAAGGAATTTTTAAGTGTTAAATTTCGGGGACGAAATTTTTTTTAAGGGGGTAGTATTGTAAACACTGCAAAAATTGAAGTGTAAAATTTGTATTATATTTTTTCGCTTTTGTTGACTAGTCAATTGTTGAATTTTTGGCTAGTAATTTGTCGTGGTTGGTTACGTGTATTACTGGTATTCTCGGTCAAAGTTTTGAATTCGAATTTACCGTTGATTTTTGTTTTGTAAATTTTGGACGTTGTAGATTAAGTCAATTTTTCTAATTAGGTAGACACATAGTCGATTGAGATAATTGACCGGAGAATCGAAAGATAAAGTCGGAAAATAATCGTTACTCGATAGATTATTATAATTTGATTTTTAAAGATTTTATTATATTATATTATATTTTTATTTAATAATATAACATATATCATATGTTACACGACAGAATGTGTCGTGAGAGAGGGAAAGAAACAAGAAGAGAAAAGCGGGTCGTGACACCGCGTAGGGATGAAAATTTTTTCAGATTTGTCTTCCTTTTTTGACGATTCAGGTACCAAAATATTTGTCTTTGAAAAATATTAAGGTCTGTGCAAGAATCTTTTAATTTTAGCTTGTATTTTATAAGAAATCTGAGAAAAATTGCTATTTAACCGTTTTAGCTCAGTTTTTAAAATTTGCAGTTTTTCTCGTGATTTTTGGTACCGATGCGTTTGTCTCGTTGAGAGGAACGTTTTGACGTAGGTTTCGTCAAATTCGGGGTCGGAGGAGTCGCCGGCGACGAAAAACCTAAATGTATTATTGCACGATTCTCTAATTCGACCTAAAATCGAGATTGAATATTCTCGATTCTGATCTAATTTTTCAAGGAATTAAAAGGTAGGGTTTTTATATTAATACTAATTTTAAATGTTTAATTGCATTTATATTATTATTATTATTATTATTGCAATTTATTGTTATTGAACATATGCATATGCATTGCAATGGTTGTCACTACCTTAGAGTGGATGTATACATCTCATTTGCACTGCACCTCATTGTGCATTTACATTATGGTTGTCACGACCTTAGAGTGGATGTATACACATCATTTGCATTGCACATCATTTGCATTGCACCTCATTATGCATTTACATATTTACGGATTGTTCAAAATCATGTTGAAACATGTTTTAACATGTTATTTATTTATAATTTAATAATAAAAATAAAATCCCTACTAAGAGTAGTCACTCACTCATTTGGCTACAAACTTTATTTTCAGGACCATTCCAGATAAGGCCCAGTAAGGCTTATATTAGAGTTTAAATTCTCCAATTTGTATTCGAAAAATTTGAACGATGTATTATTTTAAATTGTAAAACTTCTCGTGTATATTATTGGGTTGAAACATTTTTATGTATGATATCCGACTATTTGGATTAAATGTTTGGGCTTGCTTGAAATTTTAAGACTTTCGCAGTTTGATTTCAATTGAATACCCGAGCCTCGGTGTAACATCCCGTTCTTTAAAAACCCTTTTGAAAACAACGGTAAAATTTTTTTCTTTTTGTAAATACACTTGAAATACTTGACTTGAAAACTTAGCGGAAGCGTAAAACATTAAAAGTGTTAAAAATGTGATTTCATCATACTTATAAAACACGTTATAGAAATATATATCAAAATATCATTACGTTCATTACATGTCATAGATAGACAATAACACAAAACATTCGAGCATTGCCCATCGAATTACTTAACATAAGTTCTTAACATGATAATTCAAAACGTGTCAATTCATTCAAACAAGTTTTCATAAAACTTAATAAAATATTTAAAACTTCTTTCTTCTTTCACCCAAGGTTCGTCACTTGGTTTCGTAAACAGCCCGCTCTAAAACAGCTTCATCCACATGTCATGGCACGTGATGAGGACTAAATTCCTCATTCCGAGCTTCGTCACCTACATCACAAAGTTTAACTAGTGAGCCTAAGGCTCAGTAAGAAATCATAATATCCTACGTGTCTAGCATGCTCATGATATGCTTAAAACATGTTCTTTTCGTAAAACTTGTCTTTTTCAAATCATTTTGGGGTGAGGATCTGTGTCCCATACCATGACCATCCTCAAAACATCATTTCATTTTTAGAGTGAAGATCTGTGTCTCATACCATGACCATCCTCAAAACTTAACTTGATACATGTTGCCATTACATCGCATAAAGGAGAAATGCATCATTCTCATACTTGATAACTTGATAACTTGATAGAGAGTTAGCACCTACGGGGTCCTCTCATAATAAAATAGCTTGATAGAGAGTTAGCACCAACGGGGTCCTCTCATAAGTTGATACTTGATAACTTGATCTTCATGAGATGAATTGTGACATTTTGAATGCATGTTTGATAAACATTTTTCTTGGAATATGATGCATAAATGAGATGACAGGCAAAACTTGACAACTTGACTTAATTCATGCATTCTTGATAACTTAATAAATCATGCTTTGCTTAACAACTTAACATAAATCACACATAAACACATATGTCTCCCAAATGCGTTTAAACTTTATTTCTTAACATATTTTTCATGCTTTACGTATTAAGGCGTTACTTATAGCATACGCATCACAATTCAATGTCACGAAAACACCAATCATACCCATATTATTGGGCCGGTGCACGGTGCGATGCACCCCAAACAGATTTCATACATATATAACTATAACGTATTCGTTTCATGCTTAATAACTTAACATTTTAACATTTCTCAATCATTCAATCACGTCAACCTCAGTTCTACTCTTTGTGATGTAGGCCCCGAAGGGCAAAACACATGCAATGAGTTCTTACTTGATCTCCTTAGCTTAGGCTTAGGTTTCCGAGTCCTTAAGGATCTAATGAGTTTGCTTACATACCTTAACATCATAACATAAAATAATATAAGCAAAACTCGTAATATCCTATTTTACCAGAAACTTTCGGCATTCATAACTTTGCTACAGAATTTTGATAAAAACTTTTAAGGTACCCAATTCATACTTAAGATGTCTACTAAATTTCTCCAGAAGATGTTGTGATCAGATTCTCACTTAAAAGCCTTATAAATGCTACATCTTTAAAATCGGGTATAACATGACTCTATTAGTTCATACCTTGTTTTTACCTCAACTTCCGATATACACAACTTTCACTACACTAATTGGATCAGAATGAATAAGGTGCCAATCTAAACCTTAGGTTTTTGGATACACTTCATTAGAAGAGATCATGACCAAATTGTAACTCAAAGACTTTGTAAAATTTACATTTCAGAAACTGGTTAACATGACTTATAAAGTGTATACTCATAAACTACCTTCACAATTTCATGTATTCTTAACCATGTAACGTAAATTTCATTCTTTATAAGTCATTGCAGCATCAAAATGAATATATTAAAGGTATTTCCTAGTACCTTAGGGCTTGAATCATAGGTTTTTCCTTCTCTTGCACTTCTAGCTCTTAAACATCAAAATTTCTTGCACAAAACACTAAAATTTCACACTAGACTAGAGAGAACTTTGGGAGAGGGAGAGCTTTGTCGTGGTTAAGGTTGCAAGCCGAAAACCCCCACTCCCTTATCAAATAGGTCAACATGGAAGGTGGAAGGTCATGAGTGATGTGAAGCTTCAAGCATGAGGTGTCACCATCCAAGCTAATCATCTCTTAATCCATGTGGCACTTTCCTATTGGTCAATCCTTAATTAATCATAGATTAAATTCCTTAAAAATTCAATTGAAAATTCAACATTTTAGTAATAAAGTGTCAACCTCTCATTCAAGGTGTCACCCTTAACCAGCCCGAGAGTTCAAGGTAATGACCTTTAATCGTTTCATAACTTTTGTTCCACAACTCTGATTTTTATAATTCAAAAATCTATAGTTGCCTCATTGAGTTAACTTTAACTGTGTAGAAGACGTAAACTTCAAAATAATAGTTTAACATAATCAAATATACAAAAGACCGAGCATTGCTAAAAAGTCCATAACTCTATAGTCCAGATTTCCTTTACCAACTTCAAATGAGCATAACTTCCTTGATAATGATCCATTTCTGATAATTAAGGTGTCAAATTGTTCCTTAAAAAGTTCACTATAACTTCTTAGAAGACACCAAATTCAGAAAACTAACGTGTGTTAACCTATGTTGACAAAACGAAGAGTATGCATTGCTTGAAATCCAGAACCGGTCGTCCGCTCGTCCATGGTGTCGACCCAAAGTGTTCCAAAGTGTTATATTGTGTCGACCGAAAGAAGTTCTCGAGAGTGACTTGTGTCGACCGCTCGTCTATTGTGTCGACCGAAAGAAGTTCCCGAGAGTGACTTGTGTCGACCCTTCTTAAATCCTTAGGTCGACCTAAAGTATTCAATTGTGTCGACCCCTCCTAAATCCTAGGGTCGAGCTAAAGTACACCATTGTGTTGACCCCTCTTTAATCATGTGGTCGACCGAAAGTATTCCAAAATACTTAGAAGATTTTCTAACTTTTCCGAATAACATCATTACTTATACCCCTTAAACCTTATTTTCTTCATCACCTTCAACCTACTAAATTGCTCACATCCACAATACTTAAATTCCTCAATAACTACCCAACATTCATGAAATAACTCCTAAACATTTACATCCTAAAGTCACAAAATTCTAAAATAAAAATGAGAGTTGTTACATTCTACCCTCATTTGACACCTAACATTTCACTTTATTTCTTCCTCTTCTTCTCTGCCTCCTAACATTTCTCCTCCCATATCCATTCTTCCACCTTCCCAATTATTAGGACTTCTCTACCAACATCAACAATTCCTCCTCAATGTGAGTCTTCTGCCTCCACATCTCCCACGCCAACATGAGTCACATCATCCTCCACCTCTTCAAGTCTCCCTCTTGCCCCACAACAACCTTCCACATCCAATGTCCATCCTATGTGACCCGATTCAAATACGGTATTACCAAACCCAAGGCATGGCTAATAGAAACTTCATCTCTTTTTGAACCTTCTGCATACACCCAAGCTGCTCACTTTCCTCATTGGGTTACTGCAATGCGTGAAGAGATGGCTGCTCTTATCTCTAATAATACTTGGACATTAGTTACCCTTCCCTCCCAAGCCTCCTTGATTGGTTGCAAATGGGTTTTCCGTGTTAAGACCAAGGCTGATGACTCGATTAGTCGCTACAAAGCCCGTCTTGTAGCTAAGGGGTACCATCAATAGGAGCATATTGACTACTTCGAGACGTTTAGTCCAGTCGTCAAGCACACTACTATAGATTGGTTCTATTTGTTGCCTTCTCCAAATCTTGGCTCATCAAGCAAACGTGAGCAATGCATTTCTCCATGGGCATCTCGAAGAGAAGGTGTTTATGGAACAGCCACCTGGCTTTATAGTTCATTCAGCTCCCTCCTTGGTATGTCGATTTAACAAAGCTTTAAAAGCTAGTTGTAACCATTGTGGCAAGAAATATGTTTGTCATACGAAGAAGGCAGGAAGTTCGAATATGACAAAGCACTTGAAGAGTTGCAACAAGTATTTGTTGGCCACAAATCAATTACAGAAGAAGTTACCTTTTACTACGCATAAAGGGAAAGTAAGCTCGTCTTCTGTATCATATTTTACGCTGGTAGAAGCACGTGAAGTACTTGTAAGCATGATTATAACCGATGAACTACCAATGAGAATGATAGAAAAAGAAGGATTCAGAAAGTGGTGCGCATATCTCAGGCCCGAGTTGGTTCTACCTTCGCGCAGGTTAGTGTCAAGAGATATCGAGGCCATTTATAAGAGGAAGATTACTTGCAGGAATTCAGATGATCTCTCTGGAAATGGGATGCTGGAAAATGGAAAATTCAAAATTTCATATGCTCTCGGGAAAACAGCCCCGAGAAGGGGAAATCGTCGGATCCGAAATCCAATCCGAAAACTTTGCAGGAATTCGAATCTGATCGGATTCAGATTGATTTTTGAAGTCAACCCGATCAGATCTCCCTACTCCAATCCGATTTTTGTCGGATCGGATTGGTTCAACAACAATCTGAACCAATCCGATCCGACGCCCACCCCTAGTTTGATCATGTTCTCCATTGGCGTTGGTAGGTATTTTGCACTTCATTGTGCCTAAAAATCGAATGCAGGTTTCGTGCAAATCAGAATTTGTTGGATGCCATTAAAACCAAGGTAAAATGGAGTCTTGTAGTTTTGTTAATCTTTACCAAGCTTGTATTTGAAGAGTTAGTCCCAACGAAGACCCTCCAAATTTTGTTCTTGAAATTTTGACCTTTCAGTTTTGTATGACGTCGATCAATTTAGTTAATTATTTTTGTTAATTTAATAAATTTAATAAATTTTTTAGAAATAAAAGAATATAAAATAATAAATTTTTATTTTTATTTAACCTTTTTCCTTACAAATTTTAAGAATTTTCACATATTTGTAATATTTTCAACTTTTTATTACCTAATAAAATCTCTTAGTAAAATGTACAAACATCGTTAAAAATAATAGAAAGACATGATGATAAAGTGTCTATTACAATGATGATAAAGTTCAATGTGTTGGTAGACGTTTCTTATAATTTAAGATATTTGTTGCAATTAATTACATAATTTAGAATATAAATATCATTTTTTCTTTTGTTTTAGCAATCAAAAAATTAAATATCTTGTAAATGTTGAAAATATAATAAATTGTTTAGAATATTTTTTTATAATAATATGCATAGGTGATAAAAATTAAAAGTAATTCTGATTGTGCCTACTTAATCAAATTGATAATTACAGAACTGGTACGCATGCAAAGTAGTGAGTGATTGAGAAAAATCAATTAAAATATTCAGTAAAAACACTTTATATTCAAAATGTCTAATAAAATTTATCCTTAATTTTGTATAACCATTTTCTAGTGAACGAAGAAATTGGTAAATTGGAGAATACAAAATATATGATGATCATGTGTTGGACTTGTTCTTCGTGGATAAGGTCCAAAATGGTGGGTCCCAATCCCACCTGCTGGACCCCACGCACGACATGATTTATCCATGTACGAGGACGGGATTAACGTGTTCTCTGACCGCCACCCCCTTACGCCCCTTGATTTCAATCAAACGTAGCAAAACCAGCGAGAGTAGAGCGATCGCCTGTACTCGCCCTTACTGGAATATTCTCAAAAGTGCACTCTGCCCCCCTCTTCGCTGAAGGCGAGCTTCTCTCTTCTTCTACACATACGGCGAGGAAGAAGGGCAATCCTCGTGAAACCCAGGATCGGGCGTTCGGGTCCGTAGAATCACGGAGTTGCGGAGGCCGGAAAATGACGTCGGATGGGGCGACGTCGGCTACGACGAGTCGGAGGAAGCCGTCGTGGAGGGAGAGAGAGAATAACCGGAGGAGGGAGAGGCGGAGGAGGGCTATAGCGGCGAAGATTTACATGGGGCTTAGAGCTCAAGGGAACTACAATTTGCCAAAGCACTGTGACAATAACGAGGTTCTTAAGGCGCTCTGTGTGGAAGCTGGATGGACTGTCGAAGAGGATGGTACGACCTATCGCCAGGTACTCCATCGTTTACTCAATCTCTGTTTTTCGTGATTGTTTGGATCTTTTGCTTCTTATTTGTCTTCTTCACCCAGATCTTAGCTGATTAAGTGATTTTTTTCACTATCTTCTTTCTGTCACTCGCTCTTAGATCCAAGTTCAATGCTCGCAGTAGTGCTGATCGGTTTTGCTTTGTTGATTCAGCTTCCCCTTGCGTGACTGTAAATTATCTGTTCTAAATGTGGTATTTTAAAGGAGAATCTTTTATTGTTGATTCGCATGCTGTGATCGGCATTTTTAGGTTCCAAACCAATTTAGATATCGAAATTTTCTGGACAAGAAGAAAAAAAACTGTATGAAAATGGCAATCATAAGTGTTAAATGACATCTCCTTTCATTTGGGACTTTTTTTCTGCAGGGATACAAGGCTCCCCCAACTGATACTGCAGGTACCTCCACCAAAATCACTCCATACTCCTCTCCAAATCCCAGCCCCTTATCTTCATCATTTTCCAGTCCATTAGCGTCATCTTTTCCAAGTCCAATCCCTTCCTACCAAGTTAGCCCTGCCTCATCATCCTTCCCAAGTCCCTCTCGAGTCGATCCCAATATCTCGTCCAATCTCATTCCGTATCTTCATCAAGCTATTCCCATGTCTCTTCCCCCTCATCAAATCTCAAACAGTGCACCCGTCACTCCTCCCGTCTCCTCCCCAACTTCGAGAAATCCCAAGCGGATGCCCTGTTGGGATGCCATTGCCAAAGAATCTATGACCTCCTTAAATTACCGTTTCTTTGCAGCTTCTGCACCTGCTAGCCCTACCTGCCAGCGGTTTTTCACACCGGCGACTATACCCGAATGCGATGAGTCTGATTCCTCAACCATTGATTCGTGCCAATGGGTGACCTTTCAAGCATATGCATCAGCCTATGCAGCTGCAATGCCTACCTCTCCCACTTTCAACCTCATCAAACCCGTATCTCAGGTTCTTCCCAATCTTTCAATCCAGGAAAAGGGTAGAGTCAATGAGTTCCAATTTTCTGGCAAAAAGGTGAAGGCGTGGGAAGGGGAGAGAATTCATGATGTGAGACTCGACGACTTAGAGCTGACACTGGGTAGAAGTAAGATCGAGCGACCACAGTAAATGGCCGGAGAACATAAGATTTTTTTTTATCTTAAACAAATGATACATGGTTCAGATTGGCAATTCCTGGGATGAAGAAATGGCACATATTGTCTGAAATTAATTGAACTGTGTGTTCTTATTCTGACTTTCAATTTTCTGTTTGATTTCACCTGGGTTTAGATAGTGTGTTCTTGTTGTGTCTGCCTGACCGGAAACCTCATCATCTATGCATGTGAGGGTTCACCGTCAATTGTGAGGCAAACATACTGCCTTTGTTTATTCAACGTTTGATTTTATTAATATATTCTCTCTCTCCTCTCTCTCTCTACATACAGCTGAGAAACACCATTTGGATACTGCAAGTGTAATTTTCATCTTGAATTACTACCCAATCTGCGGATCAATTTTTATTTATTTCACAAGTTAGAAATGGAAGATAATTTGAGTTTTTTTCTAAGATGAACAACTATCCTTCATTCTTACCCATTGACTTTGTTCATCCATGCATATAACAATCTAAACACACCTCAAAAACAGCTTCTTACAATGACTTGGTTTTTTAGAAAATTAAAAGATGATGTGAGGGGCACTTATGTTCGTATATCGAAAGGTGATAGATCGCTTTTTCGATCTCGAGACTGGCTTGGTGTAGTTGTGGATCAATGAAAAGCATGTTTTTCTTGAACATTCCATCCTTGAGTTTGGCACTTTCGCCGTGGAGCTCACTATTAAGTTATTATTTTCTTGAAAAAAATAATAAGAAATTTTAATCTCAAAATTTGAAAAATTTAAGTAATCAAACCCCTCGCTGCAAAAGCATGGAATGATGAGTCCAACCACTTGTTATTTAGGTGCGTTATTGATCACACGCACGAAGAACCGCATGGATGATTCGGTCGGCGGTGTCTCGTATGGAGTTTGTGATGCGTGAAAACAAATCGGAATACAAAATTAAATAGAACAATCACAAATCTAAAAGAACTTTAAATTCGGACGAGTACAACAAGGATCTGAATTTCTTTAATCAAATAATTTTCTTGTCTTCATACCCGTCTGTGACATTTTAAACAATTCCACCATGAAGTAAATTACATATAACTACCTCATTACCTAATTAACCAGCAACTACCCATTACCCAATTACCCAGTAACTACTCCATTATCAATCACATAGCCACGTAGCCACTAATGTCTCTTTCTACTATAGTGTTTTCCATAGTATTGGTCAGTCATCTTCTCCTCAATCGCATCATTACTCCCTCCCCCACGGGAGACCTTGTCCTCAAGGTCAAATTCAGGAAATCACAACTGCAAGTCGTTCAAGGGCTCCCAAGTAGCTTCTTCTGCCAATTTATCACACCATTGGACCAAGACCTCTTGTTGATTTTGTATCCAACGTCGTTGAAGAATTTTTGCGGGATAGAGAATAGGTTGATTGGGGTCCAGACCTTCCCAAAAGATTGGTTCCACTGATAAAGGAGGATTTCCCTTGACTTTTTTTAGCTTAGAAACATGGAAGATAGGGTGAACTTTAGAGCCAGCAGGTAGTTGTAATTTATATGCGACTGCACCAATCCGAGCCATGACCATAAAAGGACCAAAAAACCGTGGAGCGAGTTTGTTGTTCTCCCGTCGCACTACTGATTGTTGACGATGGGACTTTAGTTTCAACCAGGCCAATTCCCCAACCTCAAATTGTCGGTCTTGACGTGATAAATCCGCTAATCGTTTCATTCGAACTTGAGCTTGTTCTAAATTCCTTTTTAACAGTTTGAGTTGTGCATCTCTATCTTGAAGCTGTTGATCCACAGAAC
>QAOC01012062.1:315656-333702 GCA_003255005.1 Begonia fuchsioides | reverse complement strand
TCTAAGTTCTTCGGTCGACATCTACTCTTGGTGGTCGACATGGAAAACTCTCTGTTATTTGGACGGTCGACATAAGTTCTTTAACTGTCGACATAACTTCAGATTTCTTCTTCCGCTGGAAACTAGAACGGTCGACAGATGTTCTTAACGGTCGACATACAATTTTTCTCTAGATTCCATGCGGTCGACATAAGTTTTGTCCGGTCGACATACGATCCAATGTCTTGAACTTTAATCGTCTTCATCCAGTCGACATACTTGATAGACGGTCGACATATGATTCTTCTCTGGACTTTTAAGCGGTCGACATAAGTTGCATTCGGTCGACATACGATCAAATGTCTTGAACTTTAATTGTCTTCAGCCGGTCGACATACTTGTTAGGCGGTCGACATATGATTCTTCTCTGGTCTTTAAGCGGTCGACAGAACTTCTTACCTGTCGACATAAGTTGCTTCTTCGACCCTTCTGTTATCCGTTCGGTCGACATATTGAGCAGATCGGTCGACATAAGTTTTCTTTAAAACTGCAGCACTTTATAGAATTCACATAGTTATCATAAAAAATAATTGATTGCTTTAAAACTTTTTAAAGCCAACAAGAACCTACCATTGTTTTGCCTCCACAATAACGAATGAGAGTAGGAATGGGTCGACCGTAAAAAGCTTGAAAAGGAGTAATTTTTTATGAACTGTGGAATATTGTGTTGTACCAGTATTCTGCCCAACTTAACCAACGGTTCCATGTACAAGGTTGATCATAAACAAAACAGCGCAAGTAGCCCTCCAAGCAACGATTTAACACCTCAGTTTGACCATCAGTTATCCGGAGTTTAGTATCTTGGAGCTGGAAAAATTCATACCAAAATTTGCTCATAAAAATCCGATCCCGATCGCTGACAATAGTTCGAGGCATACCATGGAGGCGAACCACCTCTCTACAAAATATTTCTACCACTTGTTTTGTTGTGTATGGGTGCTTTAAAGGCATTAAATGAGCAAATTTGGTGAGACGATCAACCACCACCAGAATTGTCGTGAACCCATTTGATTTTGGAAGTCCATCAATGAAATCTAACGAAATATCTTCTCACGCCAAAGTTGGAATCGGCAACGGTTGTAGAAGACCTGCAGGGCTGGAGCATTCCACCTTGTTACATTGACAGATTGAACACTCTGAAACGAATTTGTGCACATCCTTGTAGAGCCCTTCTTAGTAAACATTTGCACTAATCCGTTTAAATGTTCTCCAAATACCGGAATGCCCACTAACCGGAGAAGAATGAAATTCTTCCAACAATTTTTGTTTTAATGAAGATGAAGGAGGAAGCAAAATCCGGTTCTTGAATAACAAAATTTCATTTTGTAGAGAAAATCGGTTGTCAGAATTTGTTCCGTCTTGAATTGCTTTTTTGGTAGCGGACAACTTTTCATCCAGAAAAATCTCATTTCCAACAATTTTCATATCCAAAATTTTTGGGCCTGAAATAGCTAAGAATAACTCCTCGTCTTTCCAACCTCCACGTCTTGAAAGAGCATCTGCTGCCTTGTTGTCTTTTCCCGCTTTATAAATAATATCAAACTCAAAGCCCAATAATTTGATCAACCATTTTTGCTGCTCTTGAGTAGTAAGGCGCTGTTCTAAAAGATATTTTAAAGATCGTTGATCAGTAAAGATAGTAAATCGCCTTCCGAGTAAATAAGAACGCCATTTTTGCACAGCAAGGACTAATACCATTAATTCTCTTTCATACACTGATTTATTACGACATTGGCTTTAGAACCCTTTGCTAAAAAATGCAATGGGGCGCCGAGACTGGCTCAGCACAGCTCCAACCCCTTCACCAGAAGCATCTACTTCCAGAACAAAGGACATGTTGAAATCGGGTAAGGCCAAAATTGATAATTATGTCATATGCCTTTTTAAAGTGATGAAGGCGTTGTGGCTTTGCTCGTTCCATAAAAACTTCCCTTTCTTCAATAATGTCGTTAATGGTCGAGCAATGATATCATAATTTTTAACAAAACGCCTATAATAACCTGTCAAACCAAGGAAACCTCGAACCTCTTTAACTGACGAGGGGAGCGGCCAACTTTCCATACAACAAATTTTGTCTTCTTCTTCTTCTTCTGTTTGAACACCCAATGCACTAATTTTGTATCTCAAATAGTGCACCGAGTCCTGAAAGAAAAAACATTTATTTTTATTTAAGACAAAATTGTTCTTTTCCAATACCTCTAGAACCGTGGTGAAGTGTTGAACATGATCATTTGTTATAGGGCTGAAAATCAGAATATCGTCTAGGAAAACCAACATGAAACGCCGTAAATATGGTCGAAATAAGTTTGTCATAGTAGCTTGGAAAGTTGCTGGAGCGTTTGTTAAACCAAACGGTATCACGAGAAACTCGTAATGGCCCTCATGTGTACGAAAGACAGTCTTCTCGATGTCCTCCTTCCTCATGCGTATCTGATGATAACCACTTTTTAGATCTAATTTAGAATAACATGTAGCTCCATGTAAATCGTCGATCAATTCTTCAATAACCGGAATTGGGAATTTTTCGGGAATTGTGATCTTATTCAACTCTCTATAATCCACGCAAAATCGCCACCCTCCATCTTTCTTTTTGACTAGCAGAATCAGACTCGAATAAGGACTAAGGCTGAGTCGAATAATTCCTGCAGCAGTCATATCAGAAACTATTTTTTCAATCTCATTTTTTTGGAAATGTGGATACCGATACGGGCGGACGTTGGGAGGAGCAGCCCCTGGTCTTAGTCGTATAATGTGATCATGTGTTCGACTTGGGGGAAGACCCAAGTTTTCTGCAAACACTGAAGGAAAGGCTTGTTGAAATTTTGTCATACAGTGTCCACTGTGGTCGCCAATGGTTGAGATGTCTGATTGTATTGTCGTAATTCAATCCAAAAACCTTCCTCTTCCATTTTCAAGAGCTTAGTCGACATTTTTAAATTGGCTCGATGCATGGACATATTTGGGTCACCACGTAATAGATATTCCTCCCCATTTTGCTCAAAACTTAGCCATAATTAGTCAAAATTAGCCTTAATAGTCCCCAATGATTTTAACCAGGATATGCCTAACACCACATCCACTCCTAGGATTTCAAATGGTAATAGATCCACCAAAATTTCAGCACCCTGTAAATTTATAGATACATGTTGGCAAATATTAGCAATATGTATTGTAAATCCATCTCCTACCTTCACTGCCAACTTTGGAATCGATGAAAGAAGTAACCCTTCCTGTCTGACCACAGCCCAACTAACAAAAGACGAATTTGCGCCTGAATCCACTAATATGGTAACTTTGCGAGATCCAATTTTTCCACATAACTTTAAAGTATGATTACCTTCAATACCGGCAAAGGAAAAAAGAGATAAATCTGGAGTAATAAGCAGCATCCCTTCCTTTGGTTCCACCTCTGTTTCTGGCATTTCCACTGGTTGTACGATTTCTTCGACTGAGTTTGAATCAAGAATCTTGAGGTCGGATTTACAGTGATGGCCTGCATCCCATTTATCTCCACAACGGAAACACAGGTTGGCTTCTCGACGCCTATTTCGTTCTGATTGAGAAGGGAAATATAATGCGTTATTTGGCTGGCCTGTTCTGGTTGTGTGAGAAGAGTCTGGAAGTCCTCGTAAAAATGGCTTGTGACTTGGATTTGTATTCTGAATCCTGGTGGGCCAAGATGACAGATTTGACTTAGCATCTTTTTTACATAATTGGGCCTTCATTTTAGCCTCATATTTTAAGGCTAGCATCAAAGCTTCATACACGTTTTTGGGTTGTAGAATTCGAACATCATCCTGCAGCTCTGGCGCTAACCCATTAAGAAAAGCCCCAAGTATTGCATCTTTATCCATGCCCCGGATACGAGCTACTAAGTCTTGGAATTGATCTCCATACTCTGCAACATTGCCCAATTGTCAAAGGCCCATAGCAAATTTCAATTCCTCCCAAGTCAATTTGGGTTCTTCCTCTAAAATCCAATCATAATAATCTCAGGCCGACCAACTAAAAAATTTGAAATGAGAGGTATCCTTTGGTTTGGATGAACTCGATTCACCCTAAAAAAATGTTCCACCTTCTTCACCCAAGAAATCCATGCTTCATCTTCAAAAATGGCGAGCTCAACTCGAGGTGGGTAGTAGTCATCCCATCGTCTGCGAGGGCTATGTCGGTCTTGGCGCGGTGGCGAGGGTCGATCTCTCCCTCTTCGGATTCCCAGTGCTTCCCCTGTCTCTATTTCTTGACGAAATTCAGGTTGAAAAAACTTTCCCGCCTAACGATTTTTTGTTCGTTGAAATCTGTTCGAAGGATCTAGCCACGCTTCTTGGGAATTATGGTCTATTAGTCTCTGACCTGTGTCCAAAACCGTCGGTAACACTCATTTCCCCTTGTCTGAAATAGCCGCACTAGTACCTTCATCGGGATGACATTGAAAAACATTGCGAAGAAATTTCAACTCATTAAAGATCTCTGGCAAAACGCCAATTGCAGCTTCCAAGGTAGAATTTTTTGTTTCTAACTGTGTAATTTCTGCCTTTAATTCTCCAACATCACGTTCTACCTCATCCATGCGATCAGCTAGAGTGGTAGGTTTTGCCATTGGCTCTGATATCAATTTGATGCGTGAAAACAAATCGGAATACAAAATTAAATAGAACAACCAAAAATCTAAAAGAACTTTAGATTCGGAAGAGTACAACAAAGATCTGAATTTCTTTAATCAAATAACTTTCTTATCTTCGTACCCGTCTGTGACCTTTAAACAATTCTACTGTGAAGTAAATTACATATAATTATCTCATTACCCAATTAACCAGCAACTACCCCATTACCTAATTACCCAGTAACTACTTCATTACCAATCACATAACCACGTAGCCACTAATGTCCATTTCTACTCTAGTATTTTCCATAGAATTGACGAGTCATTTTCTCCTCAATCGCATCAGTTTGCCATGAGGTTTTATAATGTTGTTTTTAAAGCTTCTTGTTATTTTGTTGTTCTTTAGTTATATTTGTTTTGGCGGTGATGATTCATGTTGTGTCAAGTAGGAGTCCCACGTTGTAGGACCCCCACTGTAGGGTAGGGACCCACATTGTAACCTAGGAGATAGAGACTCAACATTTTTAATTATCTTTTTCATGATTTACTAATTAAATTTGTCAAGTGAATCTAGGTGACCTCTAATGTCTAGTTATGAATTAAAATAATAAAATATAAAGATAAGAGATAGAGAGTTTAATATGGTCTTATTCCGAAATTCTCCCTTAAAAATTTGATCGCTTTTAATTAAATTTGTCAAATAATGGTGGATCCGGGTACCCATGGCAAAGAGCAATATAAGTTAAGGCTATTTTAGGAATTTGCCGAGGCCCGCGTTGCCAAACCCTAATGTGTAAACCCCTCCTGTATATAAATCGTTCGCATCTTCTACTCGAGCCAGTTCCATGCTCGGCCCCTCCCTTTAGTAAGAATGCTCTAGCCTGTCGATCTGCTGAAATCCAGCCCAAGACTGATTTCTGTTGAATCGTGTTCTTTTCTTCAGGCGAAGTTCGTCTTCTTGTAGTTGTTTTCTGTGTCATAGATTTGCATCTGTTTACCCTCTCCTTTTATGGCATATTTTGAATGCTCGAGGAGATATAACTGATGCAGAAATCGAAAGGTCGGCCTTACCAGCCCAGTGCATCATGATCTTTGCGTTGGCGTCAAATGAACCTTCCGAAATCTAATCTCTTTGTTGTTTTTCTCAATAATCCCCGGTTTTCAATTTTTAAATGATTTCATAGGTCAAAAGTGGCATATGATGAATTATACATCTACGCTTATTGATATACTGATAATTTGTGCTGACTCTACTCCGCTTATTATCGGATGCCATATATTTTCAACTTTTATAATCTCAGCTCTGCTAGTTGCTGTCCTTCGATTTTTGGATGCTCTGGTTTCTCCATTGATATAGTTTTTTTCTCTTAATTTTCATGCCTATGATATATATTTCTCTGTTAGTACTTTTATTCAGGATTGACAAAATGTGTAAAATTTGTTGTCTTCTGATGGTAGGGGTTTGGCAAATGATGAATAAAGTTCTTATCCTACACACTGAAATAAATGTGGACGTTATTACTCCGCTTATTATCTGATGCCTTTGCCTTTGATGACCATCCTAAATGTATTTGGAAATGCTTACTGTTATAATTGAATTGAAAGTTTTTGTTTTGGTTGTTAGCCACGTCTATGAGGATAAAAAGCAGACGGGCGGTCAGAATCTGATGCTATGTTGAATGTCTGCATCATCCATTCGTGGATTACTGAGGCGCTGTCTTGTTTCGTTTGTTCTTAAAGGTCTATGGTAAAAAGAATTGCCAAATGTTAAAGGAGTTGAAATCTGAACCCAGAGGTGCTTGTGTTTTATTTAGTATACTTTTATGAGCAATGATGCAGTTGCTTAGTTATGTCTAGGGGTGGGCAACGGGTCAAAACAGATCGGATTCTGACCCAATCGATTCGACTTGTTCGGATCGGATTCGAAAATATGAAAGCTGACCCGATCCGATCCGTTGATGAAAAAAGTGACCCTAATCCGATCCGATCGGATCGAAACGGATCGGATCAGATCGGATTAAGAAAAAAATTCTAAAAAATTCACAAACAGATTCACAATTTTCAATTCTCAAACAGATTCACAAACAGATTGGTAATTCTAAAAAATTCTCAATTCTCCAAAGCAGTTCTGAAATCATGCAAAGAACAGAATTCAACTTTTACAGCAACACAAAAGAAAAACATCACAAGAAAGGTCATTCAATACCTTCGACTCCTTATGTAATAATTGTTTCATCTACCTCATCAGTATCTTCGACTTCTCCATCTAGATCATTTGTACGATTGTAGGCTGCAAGTTCTATACAAAACCAAATAATGAGTTAGAAAATAAAATGAAGAGTAAATACTTAACATTGAAAATTTGAAATCAAGAATATAAAATCAAGAGTACACACCTTCGTCAATAGTCTCATATTCCTCCACATCCTCAGTACCCTCGGCCAAAGTTGGAGTCGTCGAACGAATCCAACTTTGCGTACAAATAATCGCTTCCACTGTTGTCGGTAATAGAGAAGTACGTGATTCCCCAATGATGCGTCCCGCACAACTAAATGCTGATTCGGAAGATACTGTAGAGATCGGAATCGTTAAGACATCTCTTGCGATTAGCTTCAAAACTGGATACTGTTCTTGCATTTTCCACCAAGCAAGAACATCTAAGTTTTTCGAGTGTTGAATAACTTTGTCATGTAAATAGTCTTTGTATTCTGATGTAGCCTCACTTGAGCCAACATCACTAGTCCAAAACTTTGACAATAGATCATCCCCTATCTCTTTATTTCCAACTATGGTGCAATCAGGACCGTCGTCTAGTTCTTTGTACTCCATATATAATTTCTCCAAAAGAGCTACTACTACCTGGTATAAATCAAAAACTTTTTCCGCACCAAATAAAATGCCAAGACAATGTTCTAGAACCTTGCCTTTGCACCTTGGATCGAGTAAGATGGCTATGAAGAAAAGAGTATTGAATTTCTCGAAGCTGCCCCAATACTTGTTAAACTTGGTCATCATTCCAAGTGATATATTTATTGACACCAAGCTCTCAGAATTCACCATGTCTTCAATGTTTTGCTTCACCTCACAGGCTTCAATAATGTATTGGTGGGCAGTAATATGCAAGGAGGCTGAAACTTTTACAGTTTTGTCGTAAAACACCTTTAAGAACTTGCATAGCTCCCGAACTTCAGCCCAATCGTTGGGTGTTGGAGGTCCATTGACTCCCATGTCCACTCTGAAACTCCTATCAGAATCTGCTAATAGCTCAAACGCTTTGGAGCATTTCTCTGCATTCTCTAACATTAAATACATTGAATTCCATCGGGTTGCCACATCTAGGGTAACATTACCTTTAAACTTTATTTTCAGGCTCTCTAGACAATTCTTGAATGTTTGTAATCGTTGAGGTGAAGCTTTGACATACTTAACCGCATTGCGTACTCTGTCAATTGAAGCTTCATGATCTTTAAGTCCTTCCATGACAATGAGATTGAGAATGTGCGCGAAGCAACGCACATGGACATAACTTCCATCTAAAACCAACCCTTGTCTGTGCCGCAAAATTCGAACCAACTGTGCGATGGCAACGTTGTTGGAAGATGCATTATCAACTGTAATGGTGAAAACCTTCTCAGTCCCCCATTCTTGTAAACATTTCTCAAGCTTGTTTGCAAATGTTTCTCCCTTGTGGTCTTCTACCTTGCAAAAATTCATAATTTTCTTATGCAGCTTCCAAGAACCATCAACAAAATGCCCGGTAACCACCATGTAATTGACATTTTGGAGAGAAGTCCACGAATCTGTCGTTAAACAGATTCGTTGACTACTTTTTTTGATGTAGTCCGCCAATTGCCTTTTTTCTTTTCTATAAATCAGTTCTATATCTCTTGTCACCGTCCTACGTGATGGAATTGTGAAGTCCCTTTGAAAAGTATCCACGAATTCCTTGAACCCACCCCACTCCACCATTCGCATAGGCAACTCTTCTTTGATTATCATTCTAGCTAAAGCCTGTCTTGATGTTTCCGGCAAATAAGTGGAGGTTGATGACTTTCCTTCTGGTGCGTTAACATACGGCAACGTCCGTTGTTTCTTATCAGTTTCAGCAAAATATTTCTTGCATCTCTGTAAGTGTCGTGTCATATTAGACGTCCCGCCTGTCTTACTGTCGCATACATATTGTTGTCCGCAATAATTGCACGATGCTTTGGGTCGGATCGGATCGGTAGTATCATCCCATTGAAAGTGATCCCAAACATAGGATCTAAACACTCTTTTTTTCGACGTCGCAGCCAGAGTAGATTCTGATGCCTGAGTAGATTGTGACTGTGATTCCATCCTGAAAAATAAATGAACATTATTTCGAAAAGAAATGGAAGAAATAAAAAGACCATATCAGTGTATTAAATCACACATTAATGTAAGAAAATATATATCAAACAAGTACATCAATAAAAATCCATAAAGTTCAGTTTCAAAATTACCTATTACTTTTATCTGAATCGAATATATTTGCAACACCAGATAAGCAAAATGGTGCAACAGTGACACAAACTAGATCAACAAATGAATAACTTCAAATTCTGAAAAAGCAACACCCTCTCAACTTGCAATGACATAAACATTAGAACATTTTCTGTTGTCTATGCACTTTGTATAATAAAAAAAACATCTAGAATAGTTAACTGTTTTGACCAGAAGTTCAACGATTTTGGTTCACTATATTTGTCAACCAGACTCTAAAAATTCTGCAGACTCTAAAAAACATGTCCACAAATCAGTTTTACAACAATTCTGCAAACTCTAAAAATTCTGCAGACTCTAAAAATTCCGTCCACAAATCCAGTAGATACCAGTAACTCCATTGAAGCCCTCAGCGTTGACGCCAGAGAAAAAAAAAACATGCTTGCATAGAAAATTAAGAATTTAATTTAGAATTCCAAATCGGATTGGACTTGGCTATCCTCTATCTGACATTTTTTTGGGATACTTATCATTCCAATACTAGTTATTCTGTCAAAGTCTTCGAAAAACTTTCCAGGGTTCAAAACTTTTTCGTTGTAAAATAGGAAGAGAAGGCATAAAAATATCGAGAGAATAAAAAAGAAAGAAATCCGAATTCATTTCGTTGAAGTTGAATGACTCGAAGAAGAAACCGATAGACATTTGATCAAAAGTAGAACAAAGTAATAGGAGAAAGCAAATTTACTCAAGGGGTGCTATCCGGGAAAGAAGCTGCTCCGAGTAGAAAATTAGATCGTCGCGGCGCGAAAAGGTAACAACACAGACAATGCGAAATACCAAATCGCAACTGCCTGGAATCTGGAAAGATCTAAACGGAGAAAGAAAACTGAATGGGGAGGTGATTGGTGAAGTTGCAATGCGAAGAAGGAATCAGGAGCTCACACGAGCTTGGCGGTTTCATTTTTCATTGATTTCACAGTGAAGCACTTCTTAATTTATTTGCCCTAATCCGTTGATCGGATCGGATCGGATCGGATCCTGGCCCAATCCGATCTGATCCGAAATAATTTTTTTGGACTCGACTCGTTTGTTTATTTTCGACCCGTGGATCCGATCCGTACGGATCGGATCGAGTCCAACGGATCAGTTCGGGTTGCCCACTCCTAGTTATGTCTGGACATATGAGCTTTGTCTGTGATTGTATATGCAGCATCTGAGCCAATTTCATAATCACCCTCTACTTATTGGTTGTTTTGGTTAATTTCTTAGAACAGTCTTAAAAAGAAATTGAATATCCAAGTTTTGCAATTGTTCTACTGTAAATCAAAGGTGTTTTTACATCAAATATCATTCCTTCGAAACAATGAAACCCAAATACAGGTAGAGTTCCTGCTATAGGTGGCATCATTTTGTCTGCTGCATGATATGTTCCACCAACAGTTGAAGCCGGAAAATTCGAAGATAAGCACGGTAGGGACGACTGGCACTACCCATGATTATTTGAAGTTTGTAATGGAAGAGAGATTGTTGTAATTAGTTCCTAATTGTAATGGTTAGATTAAGTTCTCCACTAGAAAAAAGGTAACTCCTTGACCATAATGTATGTTTAATGAACAACTCTAGATCTTACTATTTTTGTGTCACATCTAGAACATATGGAAATTAAAGAAAATTTTATGGATGACTTAAGTTTCTCTCTTTCAAATGAGAATTTCTTATCTGTCATGAGTGTTGTTTCATCATCTATTCTATGAGATTGTGACAAAAAATCGTGTCCAAATTCATGGTTTTAAAAGTGACGACAGAGCTTGTTCAAAATTTCTAAAACAAGGTTGTTCTCAACACTTCTGAACCCTACTGTCAGGGCGGCGTCATATGCCTTGTTTTGAAGAAAATTCAAGCCTTCATATTTGCAAAATACGAACCTCTTGAAAGGACAATCACAGAGAAGAGCACGACCTTGAAATTTTAAAAAATAAAGGCTAAGTCAAAAGCCCAGAATCTAAACGGTGAACATCTTTCATTATTTCAGTGATTACAATCCAAACGTCAAACATATTTCTTGTATCAAAAGGCAAAATCTTTCGCTCTCCATGACTCCCACATTACGGTCTGACAGTATGTGAAGAGGTAATGTCAAACATATTCCTGATCCCAACAAAGTTGTCACAATTATTGAAATTACCTGATGAATTAGCTGCTTAGCTTGTCGACCATAATTTAAGTCTCAATTGTTATTATTTTCATTCTAAAAAAAATTTATTTTCATAAAATAGCACGTAAAACATAATATCTTTTGTAGCGAAATTTTTTTTTCTTTTAAAACATGTAATTGAAACTTGTCATGCAAGTATAATGTTTTATTAAAATAAATCATTTCATAAAGGTACTAAAATAAATTCTTATCAAATGATTCAAATCTCATTTAAGCATACTAATTAATGTCTTTAAAATAATTTAAAATGACTCTTGTCATATGTCGCTTACATACATTGATTTCAGTTCTTCATATGAACCATGCATTTTTTTTATTTTTATATGAATCATCTTTCATACATGCATCATAAAGTTCATTTATGAGTCCAACGTTCAATAAACAACATTAAAAAGAAATAAACATACATAACATATCATGTTTTTTCATAAAATAATTTTTACCTAATATAAGCATGAGATGCACATGCAGTTTCATAAAATAACGCATATTCGTTTTGTTTCAGTCTTTTCTTATTTATTTACTTTTAATATTTCTTAATTTATTTTGAAGACATCAATAGAGACAAGATGATGCAACGGTGGTCTAAACTTCATAGGCAATAATCCTTTTAAAGCCCCGCCTCACAACAATTCTTGTATTTTTATTTACGTTTTTCATTTCATTTCTTTACTTTCGATATACGTAAACTTAGTGCGAAGACATCGCTGGAGGCAAGATGATATACATGCAGTGAACTCGTAGATGACTATCCCTTTAAAGCTGCACTCAACAACAATGATATATGTCTCCAAAGAGATTTTTAAAAAGTTTACTTCAATTTTGTAGAAGAGAAAAATTACAAATAAAGTCGTTAAGTATCCCATTTTTTACTATTTCCAAAAATCGCCAAGAATTAGGTTATTTTTCATAATTCTTAATATACTTTTTGACCAATGTCTGGTTCATGCAATTGAAACGTCAAACTAATTTGTGTGACGTCTATTACAATTTTGTAGAAGACATCAAGTTCAGAAAACGTCGTTACACTTGTGTGTATTGTAATTTTTTAAAGTTGTCCAAATTTTCCGTTTCTAAAACCCTAATTATTTATAATCATATGTTTTGTTTTTGTTTAATAACCAAAATAATTTGCCTTTGAAGATATTAAGAGGTGAACAAGGATATAGGGTTTGTTAGGGAGAAAAAACTTTGAAGAAGAATAGAACATTAAATTATATTTCCTAAAACTATTTAGATTTCTAGCTTTCGAATCTTAATTATTCTCGGTTTTCAATTGTCATGTCTTTTTATATAATATCCGATTACCAAAATTCTAAATCCACTTCGTTTGTTGAAATATCCATTGTAAATTTGTCGAATAACTTAACTTCATTAAATATCATTAATCTGTTTGTAAATAATTATCTTTCATAACTGTTCATTTTCTCTTATAATTGAGTCAATCGATACTTTTAACACTTAACACTGTATATCTATTTATTTGAGTATCAAAATTATAATCCTTATTATTAATTGTAAAACAATAATGTGTCTAGTAAAAATTAACGCTTTCTCATCATGAATTTGGTGAAATATCTATTATCTATAGTTCTTTGAAAATATAAAGGAAATTCACTTCTATATGATTGGCTCGTTCATGGAACATAGGATTAACAGTAATTTTGATAGCACTAGTATTACCAGCATTGAGTGAAGTCGATGTAGGTTGTGGGAATCCGAACTCAATTAGTAGTCCACCAAGCTAAATGATCTCTGAACAAGCAATTGGCATAGCACGATATTCATACGCAGTTTACGATTTTAAAACTGTCTTGCTTTTCACTTTTCCATGATCTAATTGAGCTACCGAGAAACACGCACCATTTTGTTATGGAACGTCGGGTATCAGTGCGACTCGCCCAATCACCATCACTATAAGCAACAAGATGGTTTGGAGGATCAAGTGGATAAAATAGGTCACAACTAGATGTTCTTTGGAGATGTCGAATAATACAATGAATAGTAGCCCCATGGAGATGTTCTTGTTGGACTGCAAAAAAATATGAGTTTGCACAACAGTTAGGTAGTTTAAATTACAAACTAACTGTTGATAATATGTAAGATCGGAAAGAAGAGTTCTCTCATCACTGCAATATTTTATATTGACTTCCAATGGAAAATTAGTAGGTGAAACATCTTGAAGACTAACCATCATAATCAAATCTTCTGTGTATTTATGTCGATTCAGAAAAATTTCAGGTGGAGTATGAATAACTTCCAAACCTAGAAAATAAGCGAAGAGAGTCAGATCTTTCATATGAAAGGATGGTTGTAAATATCTTTTTGTTTGAGTAATCAATCCAGAATCTATTTTTTTATTTGAGTATTCAATCGAGAATTTATCCTAGTGCTAATGATATCATCAACATATACAAGAAGAATAACAACTCCCTTTGTTGTCTTGCAAAGAACCATAGATGAATCATAGCCCACTTTGCTGGAGGGAGAAATCAATCAAGGTTGTATGAAAATTTTCAAACCAAGCTCAAGGAGCCTGTTTCAATCCATATAAAGACAGTTTCAATTCACATACCGTAGATGATGATGTTGAAGATAATTTAGGTTGAATCTTCATATAAACATCTTTTTTGAGTTCACCATGAAGAAATGCATTCTCTTTATAGTTGACCCGATATTCCTCTTTATTGCCAAGAACAACTAGCCATGCTTTAAATCGATCAAGTGATACTTCGTATCGAAGTTTGATTGAGTATATCCATTTATAACTAATTGGCTTAATATCAGGAGGACAAGCAACAATGTCTCATGTATGACTTGCTTTGAGAGCTTGAAGTTCTTCATTCATTGCTTTTTGCTAGCATTCATGTGTCAAATCTTTAGAATAACAAGCAGGAATGAGAATGGTAGATATTGTAGTATGAAAAAAAACTGTGAGGAAAAATATACCGATTAGAAATCCTACAAGTTCTAGATAATTGTCAAGAAATGACTTCTGTCAATGAAGGATATGCATCAAGTGTGTCCATAGTATAATCAGGTGTCGAGTCAGTCTTGGTAAGTGACAGAAGTGGGTGTTGGCTCTCATACAGAACTCTAGGTGTCAATCGAGTGGAACTAGAAGTCATTTCAAATATAGGAACAAGATTTAACTTGGGTGATGATTCATTTTGGCCCGAAAAAAATATTGATTTTCAAAGAAGACAACATGTCAAGACACACGAAATTGGTTAAAAAATGCATCATAGCACATGTAACCTTTGTGTAAAGTACTATACCCATAAATGCACATTTAATAGAATGAGCTAAAAGAGTACATGTCTAGATAAGAATGATATGTACTATGAAGATGTTAATATGGAGAATCAAAGTCCAAAACACTAGAAGGAAGTTTATTCATTAGGAATATAGCATAAGTTAAGGCTTCTACCCAAAATTTTGGTGGAACAAACGACTCAGGAAATGATGTACAAAGCGATAACGATTTTTCCTTTTAGTAACATCATTTTGTTGTAGAGTATAACGACATGATCGTTGAGGAATAAATAAATAAAATTGGACATTTCCTCTCTTTGAAGTGTTTAAACTCATTTGATAATCAATCAACTCGTGTTTTTCCTCTAAATTGGCTTTTATAGAAATAATCTCGCCATGTTGGCTTTTAGCGCATCTCTTCTTTTGATTTTTTAAAATAAGAACCCAAACAAAAGATCATTCAACAAATATAACTTAAAAATTTTAAAATTTTCAAACTTTAAATCAAACCTTCAAGAATGATTGGAATAAAGCTACTAAGGCATCACTAGAATCAATCTTTGGATATAATATCTTGAAGAATTTGATGTGTACAGAGTTCACGAAGTATTCACTAGTGTGATACCTTGAAACGATTAAGGTATTCATTAATTTTGGCAAATTTTGAAGTTTTGAAAACAAAAAACCAATTAGATATTCAGTTTTTATGAATCACAACAAACAAGAGTATGTCCCTTTTTTGTTACCTTTCCAAACAAATGCAGATTTTCAAATAATTCGTGGGGTTCGTGCAATCAACCATCATTATCATCAATTTAGGCATTGATTCTTTATTGTTTCTTCATCAACTCTTAGTATTATTATGAGGTTCAGCTCGTACCTCGTTAGTTCTTTGGCAAACTTTTATTCATCTTCTTTGTCTTTACTTTTATCGCGGGCTGGATCTTGGGCCCATCAAGCATGAGATTAATCTTTTCCTCAGGCTTGCTGCCTGCACACAAAGAAAACAACCGTTGCCACCAGAATCAACAATTACCCTGTCCCAGCAAAATAAATGACCTGTAATTACCGCCGCCGACTTGAAGAGCTTTCCGACTGTTTCAAGTGTCACACGCTGCCGCGAATAGTCCAAAAGTATTCCATCGAATTCACTAGAAGAGATTAACGCCAAACAAGTTACCTTGAAGCCATCCAAAGCCTAGACATGAACAATTTACAACACGGGACCTCACTCAAAAGAAAAAAAAAAGAGGTGAAAATGGAAAGAAAAAGAAAATCAAAGGCCAAATCGTACAGTGCCGCTCATTAATCTGCGTAAATTGGTCTTTCTTATGTCTTCAGCATGAACCTGAAATCAAAAGAGAAAAGAGCTCACACAATAGGCAATTGGACCTTCAATTCTTTCCATGCATCCGTATCGCAGATTAGAGGAGAGGAAGCCATTCTTTTCGGTGAATCGGCCACTCAATCCCTGAATTCGTCCCGATTGCAAGGTAATACCGATGATAATCCACATAATAATCAAATTAGAACTAAAGAATTCACTCCCTCATTCTCTGTCATGCAAATGGAATGATCTGTTGATGCTTACAAAGAAATCTGCATACCCGAAACGTTCCCAATGAAAGAAAAACGAATTAAAATTGGCGTAGAAAATAGTCAGTTTGAGATTTCGTTAAGAGCATCGGACTGGAGAACAAGCACAGAGAGGAGGAGAATATACCGAGACGGAAGAGCAACAAGATCTTGCCGGGAGGCAGTGAAATCCCGACGGAGATTAGATTAGATTACGACAAAATTTAAATGTTCATAGTTACATTGATACGGCGTCGTTTTGATCCTATGGATGGATATATAAAAATTCCGATGCCGGGAATCGAACCCTGGTCTCATGGATGAAAATACGTAGAAATGGCTAGGTGGTTGAGTTGCAGTCTCGAGATGGGGTGGCATTCGGATCGGTTCTCGACTACCAAACTAATCTTTTAATTTTGATCAAATTAGTTTATAATTTAATAACAACAAAAACAATGTGAACCCAACCCATACAAATAAATATTTATATGAACCTAAATCAAAATTCACATAAATTTTTGGTTGGTTGGTTTGAGTCAATTATCTGATCGGTTTAAATTTGAATCTAATTTTAGAATTTGACTAATTGGATCGGGTCAAGTCAGTTAACCAATCCATCAAGAAAATTTGTGAAATTTATTCGGTCGGGTTTAAGTTGAACTAAGGAGGCTATGAACAAGTGGAGTGGTATGGTTTGGTGTAGTGCTGTTATTCGAGTTAGCCGGCTCGGCACTGTAGCAATCTGAGCCTCGCTCGGTTTGCTACAGTGTCGAGCCGAGCCTGGCTCGAGTCAAAGCTCGAGCCCGTACAGAGCCCAGCATGTCGGCTCGCTCGAGCTGGCTCGGTAGACTCAGAATACTTGTTGTGCGGTCGACCTTTAGTGTAACCGCGGTCGACACTTAGTCGACATTATAAATTTTGTAAGTCGACCGCATAAGAAGGTGTCGACCGGCTAATGTTACAAAATGTTTTAGGTGTCGACCGCAAGGTATTTATCGTAAGTGAAAGTGTCGACCGCCATTATAAAATGGTCGACCGGTATACACAAAGTGTGGACCGACGTTGTAAAAAGAGTCGATCAGTCAAATATAAAGGCTAGAATTTGCATATTCAACGGAAACATCTGGTCGACCATGGAAATACTGCAGGTCGACCGGAGGTAGCTGTTATGATGGAATTCTATAAATTGTAGGAGTTAGCCGAGAATTTCTTACCCGAAACTCTCTGTGCAAATCGTTGTCAAGTCTTCGTGCTCGAAATCCTTATAGTTGTTGATCGTTCTACGATTCTCTTGACAATCATCAACAACTCGGTGAACGGTATCAAAGTATATTTTTTTAAAAAAATAGTTCATTGTTTGACACGATGGATGTCCGCATCTCAACCTTGGATCGGAGGTTCGATGAGGCACAAAATCGACATTGGGCTGTGATTTTTACCATCTCCCCGGAGGCCACACCCACCGCTGCTCCACCTCCATCGGACGATCCCTCAGTGAAGTAGGTTCGTTCTTCTGTAATCTTTTCGAACAATTAGAAGACTTTTTTGTAACTTATTTTACTTTTTATTTGGCACAATGAATGATTTCCATGTTTATATTTCAATTCGTACAATGTATGATTATTAATTGTTAACTCTTTCACGAATTGATTTCAAATATGATGTTATATATGTTGAATGCTATTGATTCAATGTTTGGATGCTATTGTTTTGGAGTTTCTTTGACATTTTTATTTGATACTATAGTTTTGGTGTTTCTTTGGCATAATGAAGGCATACAAACGTTATCACGCAATTTTTTTTTTTTGATGGAAGAAAACAATAGTCATAATTTTTTCATCAAAATTTAAAATTACAAAATACAGAAAGCTATAAAACTTCAATATACGAAAACA